>JZKD02S0025592.1:374282-386768 GCA_000966675.3 Picea glauca | reverse complement strand
AAAAAGGTGGAGTTATATGTTGGTTATTTTTTATATATAAAGAGGGAGTTATAAGTTTTTTTTAAAAGTGGATATTTTGGATATTAAGATGCATGCATGATTTAAGCTGAGAACAAAGATAGATTTGGATCAGTGGATCCAAAGGCAGAGCGACGGACTTCTCAGCACAGGAGAATACTCGACAGAAAGTTGCATATCCTTGGTGATTCACTTGCAGAGAATATCTTGCAGCGATGGCGAATCCGCTGGCAGAGACCTACCTCAACGAATCCAACAAGCTAGATGGCTCGAACTTCATTGACTGGAAATTCAAGATGCATACGCTCATGGAGGGCTATGATGTCTAGAACATTGTGAAGGGAACTAAACTGAAACTTGATGCAGCTGCAGGTGCGACAACAGCACAGATCCAAGATTGGGAGAAGCGTGAAAACAAGGCAAAGGTATTGTTGTGCATGTTTGTTAAAGATAGAATAATTCCACATATTAGAGATGCTACAAGTTCTGCTGCAACATGGACAACTCTTAAAGCATTGTATGAAAATAGCAACACAAATCACATTTTGTTACTGAAAACTAAATTGATAGGAATTAAGATGGATGGAAATGAATCTATTAGTTCATTTTTGGGTCACATTAAAGAGGTGAAATACAAGTTAGTAAATATAGGGGAAACTATTTCCAATACTGATCTAGTGACTATTACCTTAAATGGTATGCTAGAAGATTATCATATGTTCATAACAGGTCTTGCAGCAAGGGAGAAACCTCCTATGTTTGAAGAACTGACAGGTATTTTGCTGCAAGAGGAAGAGAGGCGCGGGAATCTGAAGCCTCAGAGTAAATATTTAGCACTGTGGTCAAATAATAGATCTGTGAAAGGGAGATCAGGATTAAAAGGCAGAGGAGGCAGTTCATGACAGAGAGGTGGTTCATGGCAGAGAGGCAGTTCATCGCAGAGAAGACAATCTCCAAATCAAGGTATGCAATCTGATAGGAATGAGTCAAAGAGTTTTTTTTATTATGGTCGACCTGGACATATGGTTAAAGACTGTTATAAGAAGAAAAGTGATGAGGCTAGGAATAAACCTAGAACAAATTCAGGTCTTTATGCAGAAAAATCTTCAAATCAAGATCACAGATTATTTATTGTTGGTGATGATATTGATGAACCCCCGAATTTTGACTCACGGGATCTTAGGCTGTTTGTGTCTAACACTGATTTATCTGCTGAAACAGACGATTCCAATGCCTGGTTTGTGGATTCTGGAGCATCAGTACATATGACTTGTAATAAAAATTGGTATGCTAATTTTAAAGAAACACAGAATGGTGCCATCATATATCTTGGATATGACCGCACTCATCAAATCAAGGGATATGGAGACATTCCTATGACATTGTCGAATGGTACTTTTTGTCACATTCAAAATGTGGTGTATGTGTCAGGAATAAAGAAAAATTTGATCTCTGTGTCCACCATTACAGATCAGAACTTGAAGGTGGAATTCTTCAAGAATTATTGCATAGTGAAGGATCTGTTGGACCACTTCCGAACTGTTGCAATGGGTGTCAGAGTAGGAGGTCTATACAAACTTGATGTTACCATCAAAGCACATCATGCACTGACTTCTGCCACTATGACAACATATATTCTTTGGCATCAAAGGTATGGACACATCAATCATCCTGATTTATTGTTATTACAGAAAAAGAATATGGATGAAGGACTTCCCATTTTAAAGAATGAGAAAGTTGTTTGTGATGAATGTGCATTAGGAAAGATGCATGAAGATGAATTCCCCTCTAATCCTGATAAGAAAAAGAGAGATGTGTTAGATCTTGTGCATACTGATGTTTGTGGTCCTATGCAGACTAGGTCTTTAGGAAGTGCATTTTACTTTCTGTTATTTATTGATGATTGCACGAGATACACATGGGTTTACTTCCTTAGACGAAAAAGTGATGTTTTCGAGTACTTTAAGGAATTCAAAACCATGGTGGAAAAGAAGACGGGAAAATCCATCAAAATCCTCCGTTCAAATCAAGGAGGAGAGTATAAATTAGGGGACTTCAACAAATATTGCAAAGATAATGGAATAGTACAATATATTACAGTACCTCACACTCCACAGCAAAACGGAGTCACTGAAAGGAAAAATAGAACTCTGGTAGAGTGTGCACGCAGTATGATGAAAGGTAAGAATCTCTCAAATGCATTTTGGGCTAAAGCCATAAATACTGCAGTTTATTTAAAGAATAGAAGTCCAACAAGGTGTCTTGATAATGTTACTCCTTTCGAAGCCTTGTATGGTTCCAAACCCGCAGTTAATAATCTGAATGTATTTGGGTGTAAGGATTTTGCACATATTCCAAAGGAGAATAGGAGGAAATTGGATGCTAAAGCCACTAAATGTATTTTCATTAGGTACTGTTCTGAATTTAAAGCATACAAATTGTTTGATCCTGCTACTCAAAAAGTATTTGCAAGTAGAGATGTACTTTTCCATGAGCAGGAAGCAGGAAATAATGACGACAACAGTCATGAGGAATGGTAGAGACTTCTTGATGAAGGAGTTAAAGAAAAGAAGCAACAACAATAGCCCACACAGTAGCAACCATCCCCACAGCGACAAAAAGAACCATCCCTGCAACGACAGAAACAACCATCCCCGCAATGACAACAACAAGAAGGACTCAGTGATATGGACAATTCTGGTAGTCACGGTTCACCTACAGGTGAAGACAGATATTCACAAAGTGGGGAGGAAGATAATCAGTTGAGAAGATCTTTAAGACAGATTCGGCTTCCTGAGAGGTATAAAGACTATTCCCTAATGAGTAGCATTTCAAATGTCATAGAACCCATGAATTTTTATGAAGCTAATGAACATGATGAATGGAGAAATGCAATGGAGGAAGAATATGAATCTATAATGAAAAACAATACTTGGCAATTGACTGAATTGCCTAAACATAAGAATCCCATTGGATGCAAATGGATATACAAAACCAAGTTTAAATCAGATGGTAGTATAGATAAGTATAAGGCTAGACTGGTGGCAAAGGGGTATTCACAAACAGAAGGTATTGATTATGCTGAAACATTTGCACCAGTAGCTAAATTGAATACTATCAGAATGTTAATTTCTTTAGCTACAAAGTATCATTGGAATTTGCATCAGTTAGATGTTAAATCTACATTTTTGAATGGTGAGTTAAAGGAAGAGGTTTACCTTACTCAACCTGAAGGTTTTGTTGAAAAGGGGCAAGAACACTTAGTGTGTAAGTTAAAGAAATCATTGTATGGACTAAAACAGGCACCTAGGTCATGGTATGAGAAGAGAGACTCTTTCTTTCTTCAATAGGGTTTTATGAGGAGCAAAAGTGATCCAAATTTGTATACCAAATTTGATGAACAGGGGTATATAGTATTGACTTCATTATATGTTGATGATTTAATAATTATAGGAAATGCAGATAAGTTAATTGATGAAATCAAGGAGCAGTTATCAAAGGTATTTGAAATGAAAGATCTTGGTGAGTTACATTACTGCCTAGGTCTTGAAGTTTGGAGAAATGCAGGCCAAACTTTTTTTTGTCAGAGTAAGTGTATCAGAGAAATACTTAAGAGATTTAAAATGGATTAGTGTAAGTCTTATATTGTTCCCATGCAACAGAATGTGAAACTGTCTTGTGATGATGGTTCGAAGGAAGTGAATGGTACTGTGTATAGACAGATGGTGGGTAGTCTAAATTATCTCACCACAACCAGACCTGATATTTCATATTCTGTGAGTGTGTTAAGTCAGTTCATGGAGAAACCTCATGAAAGTCATTGGAATGCAACAAAGGCAGTACTCAGGTATTTAAAAGGTACAATTGATTATGGTATTAAGTATACTGATGCATCTGATGTTGAGTTGACAGGTTATTCAGATTCTGATTGGGATGGCAATATGGATGATCGAATATCAATCACTAGATATGTGTTCAGCATTGGATCCGGGGTTGTTTCATGGAGCAGTAAAAAGAAACCTATTGTATCTTTGTCTTCTACCGAAGTAGAATATAAAGCCTTGTGTGCAACAACTTGTGAAGTTGTTTGGTTAAGAAGACTTCTTAAAGATGTTGGAGAAGAATGAAAGGAACCTACGATGATTAGATGTGACAATCAAATTTCAATCAATATTTCGAAGAATCCGATTTTTCATGCAAGGACAAAGCATGTTGAAGCTCAGTATCATTTTGTTTGAGAAAAGTTGCAGTCAAATGAAATAACTCTTCTGTATTGTAATACTAGTGAAAATGTTGTTGATATTTTCACTAAGCCTCTTGGAAAGATTAAGTTTGAACTGTTTAGGGAGATGTTAGGTGTAGAAGTCAATCCGTTCTCCATTAAGGGGGAGACTTGGAAATAATGGAGAAAGAACCAGTTGTAAGCACCAGTTATAAGCTTAAGTTGTGAGGGTGAGTTGTAGGCGTGTTAAGAGTCAGTTCTTAGTTAAGAGTCTAGTTGTCTTCGGTTTGCATGTAGCCGACTTAGGAGAGTCTTTTCCTATATAAAGATGTAATCCGTCTTCATTAAATAATACAGAAGTGAGCGTAGCCTCACCATTTTTGTTTGCATGGTTTATTTTATCTGTATCTTCTAAGGGAATAGCTTCACTTTCATTCGTAATATTGGAAAAGTAATCCACAACAACATTTTATTTTCATAGCTTATCAATGGCGGTGGTATCGAATCCTTGAAACATTAATAACTATCTGTTTACTCTACCATTAGTAATTTATTTATTCATTCAGAACAAAAAAATGATGAGTATGTACAAATGCAAGATACTTTGTCATATAGTTCCAAAATTTACTAATTGAATATACTACAAGAAATTCCTTTTAAGCCATTGTGTAATTCAATTATTCAGGGGTTAGGTTCTTACTAATGAAATAAATTACATAGGGATTCTACTCTTCTTTTCTATCCAAGAGTCATTATGATAGTTGTGTCTAAAAAAATCTGTTGATATATGGAATGGTAAGGATGAATTAGATACCCTTAAAACTAATTGCATAGGAAACACTTTTTTAGAACTTCAAAAACAATTTTACACTAATTACACCAAATAAATTATGCGTCTTTAGAGAGTAATGAAAACATAGGATATACAATTTTAGTAAAGTTTTTAATTAAGTAGTGTAATAACTAGCACGTCCTAAGAATTTTAACAACATTTTGTGATTTGGGGACATGAGGTTCATATACTATTTGGATTTTTGTTGGATCCACTTTGATTCGAATAAGTGAAATATGATGTCCCAAAACTATCAATGTGACACTTTTCATGAATAAGGGACAAGTTTATTTCCTTACATTAAATGAGTAGTTTCTATAAATTAGCCAAGGATTCCTCAAATGTGTTACCATAAGAATCCATATACACTTATACAAAATCATGTATTAAATATGAAACCATCTATATCTTGTTAAAATGTGGAAGGTGCATTACAAATTCCAAAGGGAAATACCTTGTACACCAAGGTTCTCCATGGGAAAGTACAAGTAGTTTTTTCTTAATTCTTAGGGATAATTGAATTTGGTTGTCTCCACTAACACCATCAAGGAATTAAAAACAATTATTTCTTGGTAACGTATCTAAGAATCTAAGACTTCAACAATGAAAGGTATATGAAAATGATATTTTGAAGTATATTTGTTCATCTCTTTCTAGTCTAAGAAAATTTTCCATTTCTTTTATTAAGAAATATAACAACAAGTGGTACCCATTGACTATCAAATATGGGATACATGACATTCAATTTAAATAGTTTTTGTAACACTTCCTTCATTATATCATGCATTGTAGGGTTCATTCAAAGTTAGGGTTAACGAGTTCATGTCATAAATTTTTACATATATATATATATATATATAGAGAGAGAGAGAGAGAGAGAGAGAGAGAGATGGATTCCCTTAATGTTGGTATACTCACATGCAAATGCATTTGCATTATTTTGTAACAACTCAGTAAGTTGTTTCTTTGGCATATTTTCCAATATAGGATTAATATTGGGTGGTTTTCTTAGATTGATTTCTATAGGCATATCGGTTGTTGTTATGGAAGAAATGTATAGATAGAAAATAATATATCATATTTATATTTTATAGTAGAGATTGGATTTCCATCCAAAAATATTTTTATTATATTATTAGTGTGAGAATTGGAATCAAGTATGGAATCACAAATGAGATCATCATCAGTTTTGTCTTTATAAGCAAGGGATACATAAACAATAAGAAATTACTAGATGTATTCATCATCATTGTCCCCATCTCCTATTCATATGGGAATTTCTTAGTATGATCTTGGTTTGGTAGAAATATATAGGGTGAGATTTTTATTAGAGTTTCCATGGAAAATAGTCATGTCTCTCAATATACAACCAATATAGGCATTGGTTGTGGCTAACCATGACCTACCTAAAATTAACGAGAAACCCCTAATATTAGATTTTGGTTTCATAACCATAAATTCTGTTGGAAACTATGAATAATTTATACAGATAAGTACATCCTCTAAGATACCCTTAGGTTTGACAACTGATTGGAAATCCTTTTGGAGAATTGTAGGGGTTTTTTTTGCAAATTAATTAGTTTAAATTTTTTCATGGTTTCCATAGTCATAACATTTATGGTAGCCTCGAAATCAATTAAGGTATAGGAATACATATATTGTTAATGTAAACATAAATAAAAGGACTACCAAGATATTTATACTTAGTATTAAAAACCTTCCCATGTTAGGATATTTATACTAACTTGGTATAATATTTCATCAAGTAAAAGTGTGTTTCTTTAGTATGCATTTGTAGTTTGGTAATTTAACTGTCACAATATTTTCTCGACATAGAGTGATATAACGACTCATATTCTCCTTAATCTTAATAACGACATTAATTTGTGGCTTAACACCTGATTGGTCGATGATATCTATTTAAAGAGAATGGAGAGTCATTTTTCGATGATCGATTGTGAGAAAAATCTCTTGTAACTCTCTTCTAAATGTTTTTTCTTTTTTCATTAATAAATTGCTCCAATTGTTTTCATTGGCTAGGGCTGTGGATGTTCGCCACAGGGGTTTTACCACATAAAAATCATTGGTGTGTTGATAATTGATTTATTTGATGATTTTGAGTTGGTTTTGTTGGATATTGTGGAGAAGACATGTGAGGATGACAAGATTGAGAAGGATATTCCATTTGTTGATTAGTACAAAAAGAATTATATAACTAAGAAAGGCCTTGAACCATACATGGACATCATGATGGTCATGTTTTATTTTGGGAAATGAAACAAATATTCTTAACCTCTTCATTAGTTCCTTGATACACACCTATTAATTTAGGAAAAGAGGGGTATGTGTTGGTGTCATGAATCTTCTAAAAAATGCTACATACATCAACATTATTCAATGGGAACTCCCTTAAGGGATGCTTCGTTCTTTCTTTTTAGAGATATATGGATAGTTATTTCATAGATTCTTCCTGCTTAGTCTCAAAATATAGTGATTCAAATTTTGAGCTTAAAGTAACTAACAATATCACTACTAATTTCATCACAAGTATCTCCTCATCCAGATGACTTGGTAATTCTAGCATCAACATCTTCAGGACTTATTTTATTTTATTTTTGAAGTTCCTCATGAGTATATTATACATAACTCAAAAATTTGAACATATTCTACTTGTCAAATGTAACCTCCTCTCATCGAATTCATAAGTTTGATGCATTCATCCCTTATACCTATGATCAATATAGTGCGCAAAGTGTACTTATCCAATTTTATTTGCTTGGACCTTTGCAAATTATATTAGAACCTATCCATGTAATCCTCCAACCTCTCATTATGCTTCTTAGTCATCTCAAACATCTCTTCATGAATATCTTGTGTCTCGTAGTGGTCCTGAAATTTAATCAGGAAGGCTTGATTCATATGGTCCTATGTATGGAGGCTCTTCCTCCCAAGTACCATGAACTAGTGAAGTGTTGCATTATTTAATGTGGTGGGAAATATTTTCATATTTTGAGTATCTGTGGTATATTCATAACTTCTACAAATGACCTCAAACTCGAAAACAAAGGTTTACGGGTCTTCACTAGATATACCATTAAAATCAGGTAGAGATAATGGAGAAATATTCTTCATGGGTGTTTCTTATCTAGGGTCTCTCATTGGAAACTAAAAAGAGATAGTGTCACCCTAGTTAGAACCAACCCCCTTTTCCACCATGATGGTGAGAAGAGGTTCCACAAGAGGTGGTGTGTTCGATGATTTTGTTTCTCTATAAGAAATAGACCCTTCATAGTATGATGGTTTGTGAACTAGATTATGTTGAGAATATGAATCTGAATAAAGTTGTCCACTAAAAAAATCTTCTATATATACTATTCCTTCAGTGGGAGGATAAAAAATTTCCATTGTAGAATAAATGTTTGTTGATATTTAGAAATGTAATTCCTCCTATGATATCATTGCATATGGAGTCTCAACCTTGAACTTTCTTCTCGTGAAGGTATACTTGGAAATTGGTTAGTACCTCGAATGACTTGTACTACACCATGTGCTCATGTTCTTGGATTTATAGTTATATTCATACATCCATATGGTTCTAACTAAATGATTTTTTTTTTCCCAAGATGTTATTGAGAGGGATGTCATGCATAGTAAACAATGGTCAACAATATTCAATCAAACACAATGAAAGGTCACCTTCAAATAATGTTGCAATGCAACATAACCATTGAGCAACATAGCAATTCAACATAACACAATGTCACAATGTGACATAACCATTGAGGAAAATAACAAGTTGACATAAATAAACTAAGATGGAAATCTCAATAGATATAACCATATTATAAACATGTTACTGTCATAGTGTAACATGATGTTCAAGTCAACCTCTTAATGTCACAATAAATATAAGCCTTGGTGAATGCCGCAAAGAACATAACCATTAATAAATGAAGAAATTTGACATAATTCAACCATCTTGAATGTCACAATGAGACATAACCATCGAGGAACATTTCAATGGCATAAGTCATCCAATATGGTTACCATAATTTGAGATAAAGTCAATCATGTTAAATCATAGCCAACATGGTCACCATATTAAACCATGTTCAACCATAACTAACCATAGTCAACCACAATCAAAGAAACTCAATGCAACACAACCCTTGAAGAATGTTGCAATATAGCATAACCATTGAGGAACATAGAAATTTGACATAAGTCAAACAAAATGAATGTCACATTGAGACATAACCATTGAGGATCATAATGATTCAACACAAGTCAAGGAATATAAATGTCGCAATGCGACATAACAATTGACAAACATCACAATCCAACATAACCCTTGGGGAATGTGACAACACGACATAAATCAATGCCACATGCAACATAACCATTGAGGAACATAGTAAGTCGACATAACACAATGTTAAAATGTCACATAACCATTGAGGAAAATAGAAAGTTGACATAATTGAACCAAGATGAACATCAAAATAGATATAACCGTATTATAAACCTCTTACTGGAATAGTGTAACATAATATTAAGTCAACCTCTTAATGTCGTAATGTGACATAACCCTTGATGAATTCCACAAAACAACATAACCATTAAGGAATGTAGAAATTCAACATATGTTTACCATGTTGAATAGCACAATGAGACATAACCATTTAGGATCATCTTAATCAACACAAGCCATCCAAGATGATTACTAGAGTGTGACGAAAAATCAATCATGTTCAATCATAGTCAACATAATCGTGCACATTAAACCATTATCAACCATGTACATAATGGTTAACCACATTTAACCATAGTCAACCATAGTCAAACAAACTTAATGGGAGACAACCCTTGAAGAATATTGTGATGCAACATAACCATTGAGGAACATATCAATTCAACACAAGTCAATCAAGATGAATGTCATAATGTGGCATAACTATTGAGGAACTTAACAATTCGAGATAAGTAAGCCAAGATGAATTTCACAATATGAAATAACCATTAAGGAACATAGAAACTCAACATAAGTTAGTAAAGATGAGTGTCGTAATGTGACAGAACCATTGAGGAACATCATAATCCAACATAACCCTTAGGGAATGTCACAATGTGACATAAACATTTAGGATTATAACAATTTGACATAACTCAATGCCACACTGCAACATAGCCATCGAGGAACAAAATAAGTTGACATAACTCAATGTTGTGATGCAACATAACCATTGAGGAATATATCGGGTTGACATTACTCAACGAACATGAACATCAAACAAATATAACTATACTAAAAACCTCTTACAATCCTAATCTGACATGATATAGTGAAGTCGACCTCTTAATTTTGAAATGTAACATAACCCTTAATACAACATAACCATTAAATACTGAAGCAATTCGTCATAATTCAACCAAGATGAATGTTGCAATGAGCCATAACCATTAAGGAATTTCGCGATCCAACATAACCCTTGAAAATTATTGGAATTTGAAATAACTCTGCCAAGATCAATGTTCCAATGTCACATCTCCATTGAGGAATGTTACAAGTTGAAATAATCCTTATTTTTAAGTCTACATGGTCTATCATAGTTATTAGTAGTGAATGTGGTCATCCATGGTCATCATGGCCAACCATGATCAAACATGGTAAACTATGGTGAACGAAAACCAAACATAGTCAACCATAGCCAACCCAACTCCACAAAGCTCAACCATTGTTAGCCATAGTCAAACATTGTCAACTATTATCATCAATAGTTAAACATAGTCAAACATGGTCAACCATAGTCAACCATGATCAATCATGGTCAATCAAAGTTAACTATAAGAAAACATAGTTAAACATAATCAAATATCCCTAAATGTAAGCCAATTATGCATTCATCAGCTTTGTTGTTTAACCATTTGATGACCCAAATGCATAATCTATTTAAGGATGGAAACTAAACATGGTCAACCATAGTCAAACATTGTTAAACAAAGTGAACCATATTCAACCATAATTGACCATGTTTAACCATAATTGACCATGGTTAACCATAATCGACCATGGATAACCATAATTAACAATAGTAAAACATGATTAAACAAATTCAACCATAGTCAACCAAAGTAGAACAAAGTCAAACATGATAAGCCAATATTAACCATACTCAACCATTATTAGCCATAATAAAATGTGGAAAGCCATAATCGAACAAGGTCAACCATAGTCCACCATTATCATCCATAATGAAATGTGGTTTTAAACCATAATCAAATTTGGTCAACCATAGTGAGCCATAGTTCCTCTTGTTTATCAACCATGGTAAAACTTGGTCGACCATATTCAACTACAATAAACTGTGTGAACCATGGTTAATGGTGGTTAAACATAATCAATCATTGTTAGACCATTTTTAACCATATCCAAACATGGTGAACCATTAACAACAATTTTCAAACATGGTTAAATGTAGCCAACCATCATTGACCATAGTCAACCATATCCAACCAGTGTTAACCATACTAAATCCTAGTCAACCATTGTCTCCCATTGTCACCCTTGTTCAACTATATTTAACCATGGGAAAACATGGTTGAAAATACTTAATGATATTCAAATGTGGAAACTATGGTTAAATATTTTAAACCATAATCAACCGGGGATAACTTTAATGATGGAAATTTATCTCAAAATGTAGAAACATTGGCGAATCTTACTAGTCCTTAACATGTAAACTATAAAATGTTTTTCGATATTTTTGTAAAAATATTCAAATTTATAAGGATTTGATATAGTTTCTATAAAAATTGTGCTATTTTTAAGGTGAAATAATTTTATTCTATAGAATTTGGGTGAATCATTTTTAGAAAAAATAGAAATTGGCAAATAATTTTTTGGGAAAAAGCATCGAAAATTAGCCCATGGGATAAATTTAGCCCCTAAAATTTTCCATGTAATCAACCATAGTGAAATTGTCGTTAACCAAGTCAATCATGAAAAAAAATACTCAATCATGGTTAACCATACTCAATCATTGTCCACCATAGTCAATTGTGGCCTACCAAAGTCAATAAAACTCAATGACACATAACCATTCATGAATGTGGCAACACAACATAACCATTAATGAACATGTAGTTCATACGAACCATCATTAAAAATGGTGAAATATAATCAACCATGGTTAAATCATTGTTAACGATAGCACAACTTGGTGAACCATTTTCAACCATGGTGAAATGTAGCTAACCATCTTCAACCATAGTAAAACAAGGTCCACCATATTAAACTAATGTTAACCATAGCCAAAAAGGATAAACCAAAGTCAATAATATTCAACCATTGTTAAACAAAATGAATGCTAGTCTATAATAGTCTCCCATAATAAACCTCTTATTTTCATAATGC
>JZKD02S0025592.1:293740-335478 GCA_000966675.3 Picea glauca | reverse complement strand
CTTACAATGATACAAGGGAGGGTGTCTATACTCCGTTTTCCCTCTCTGAAGCTAAAACTGTCTAATCTATAATTAATTTCTATCTAACAACATTAATTCTAATAAATGCTTTCATGTCTACTAATACGATACAACTGCGCTCGGCTTTGAATGCCCGTCCAAACGACGGCGCAACAATCTCCAAAGCATTTCAAAATGTGCATGCTGGCGCTGTCCAGCTGTAGGTTCTTTCTCCGTGCGCGCTGTCTCGCTTGATGGCGTGTGGATGCTCCTGCATCACATTCTCCTGCTCGATGCACACTTTGTATATCTTACAGATTATTTAGCAACCCTGTGAGTGCCTTCTCTTCGACACTTCTCTATTCGAACTCAAAATAGAGTTCCTTAGTGCACTCTATGCACTCACTCTATGCCCTCTTGGAAGAGATCTATAGAACCTTTAGTAGTTCTGTCTTCCTTGAACTCGAGACAGAGTTCCTTTCTGTGCACTCCTTGCACCTCTGCTAATGAAAGTTCAACGCTATCCCTCTTGAGCTTTCCTGAGGTTGTCTCACCTCTGTCAATGCAAACCTTGTGGACTATGTGCACTCCTTGCACTCAGAAACTTCAAGAAAGGAAGGAATTGAAACTTATGCAATGCTTCACCAGTTATTCATTTAAAACATGAAATGCATAAAAACATATAAACATCAAACATAGAGTATGCAGGGAAAACTACTTTTCTATTAATCTGTATGTCTATACAAATGTTTACAAAGGCTGGACTGTAACAAGTCTCAGCTCTCTCTCCCTCTCGAGATCTCTCTCCATGAGAGCTCTTATATTCTCTATCCTATCACTCTCTCTAATTACAAAGAGGGATCTCTTGAGCTTATCCTCAACCTCACCATCTCTGAGCTATCGCCATTACAGAGTGGCTCCTACGAATACATTACATAAATGGATGCCCAGTCCTGACTATGTCCTGGACTTGCTACAGACAAACATTAAAGGAAACCTCAACCACTACTTGTACAAAGGCGTGGTCTGGCATTAAAAGCCTTACAACATTTATTGAAATTTTGAATTTCAAAATTGAGAGGGCTATGCCTCTCCCTTTCTCCATTAAATGTGTGCTGGATGTGATGGCTGGCATACACGCTGCTGACATGCAGCGATGCTCCTGCATCGGATTGAAGTTTTCACAGTTTGCACAGTTTGCACAGGACTTGGTTTTTTCATTAATATCAAACTTTAAAATGCCAAAGGGGGAGTTTGTTTATCAGTTTGCACAAGAACAGTGGTTCCTAATTCGGAGATTAGCATGCGTCTCAGAATACCGAAACGCGAAGTCACATGATTCCGAGAGTTTCTATTTCAGGATTTCGAGAGTTTCTATTTCGGGATTTTTGCATGGTAAGCAAAAACTCCAACATCACAAAGTCCCAAATGCCAGAATACCGAAAGGGACACATGTCACATGATTCTGGGAGTTTCTATTTCAGGATTCCGGAAGTTTCTATTTCAGGATTTTTGCATGGTAAGAAAAAAATTCAACATCACGAAGTCCCGACTGTCGAAATACTGAAACCATGATAGCCATCCATCTCGATGAATGATTAAGTCATATCCGTTGGATTAAGAATTGTAGGAGTAATATAAGAGTCGTATATGACCATTGATCTGACTCCATTTCAGAGTTTCGGATATTGGGAGTTGGAGCGTCAATAAACTTCATCACATAAATGCCTAAATGATGAAATGAAAAACATCGATATACCGGGGATCATGACTTGGATTGTCGAAACACTTCATCACAAGAATGTCGAAACTCCGAAATGCGAAACGCCGAAATACCAAAATGCGAAATGCATTTCGATTAACCTATGTTCATGACCAATGGACATATGGGTTAGCACAAGTGGCTTTCCAAAGCGCTCAAGGGTTATTCCGTGTTGAAAAATCAAAACAGATGTATGTTCATCGAACGATGCTGATTAAATCTTGAAACTGAGCATGTGGATATTGTTTGTCTTGATTCCTTGGCCAATAATAATTACTGTAAGGAAGTCATTCGATTATTGTAACTGATTTATTGAAGCCTAAGGGTTCGATTGTATGCACTGATGATACATGAAGATATATAAAGTGAAGTTGTAGGAAAAAGAAGATAATTATGGGAGATATATGGCTCTGTAAAATTTGAGGAAGAGAAAAAGATAGAGGGAAGACACATACAAAGATTGATAAATATAAGTGGTCTGGTCAAGAATGAATTGTGATATGAAAAACAAAGAGGATTTGAATGCTTAATCTTTGTCAAAGACGATAAAGATTTAGTTTGAAGGTTCTTAGTGACAGAGAATGATTTCAGGGTGGTAGGGAGGAGCAAGGGGAGACTGTAAAAGTCTCCTGTACAAGTTCTTGCTTGTACATCTGGGATTTGTAGCTTCCATTCAGTAGGTGCTGAAGAAACAGAGGTAGCATCCTCATCTAGGTTGCAACTCAGATAAAATAAGAATGTAAAGAGGAGTTGGAGCTTGCCTTTCATTCATAAGAAGAAGAGGTTTTTCCCTTTTGGGTTTCCTCATGAAAATCTTTGTGTCATTGTCTATTTATGTGATTTCATATTTATTTAGTTGAATGATTTGTATAAAGACATACCGTAAAAGGCATAATATGTGTTCATTGAGTAATCTGTTAAATAAAAAGAAAGAAATTTTATCTGACTGATTCACCCCCCCTCTCAGTTAGGCTATCCTGGTTAACAGAGAAAAATATAATAACATATGTCTTTCTACTAAGGTTTCAAGAAAGAAGTTTCATAATGTTAAATATGAAACAAGTAAATTCACCAAAAGAATTCATTCACAATAAATAAATGCATTTTTCTACTTACTTTACCAAGAATAATTAAGCCAAACCCTAGTTGAAGATCCTCCAAAATGAAAATTTTCCAAAATACACCAAGATTTGCCTCCCTAAAAGTTGCGCACCACTTAGTTTCAACAAATAACCCTTAAAGAGGGCCGAATTTAATACCCCATGCTTGTGTGATGAGTGAATGATGAAAACATGAGAGTCTTATCTCTTATTTATACAATATGAATGACCTTTAATTAAAATTAGGTCATCAAAAGGCTGACATGGCTGAATTACATGAAAAATAATATTTTTACACAAATTCAAATAATTTGACCCTAAAATCACTTTTAGAGGTAACATCATGCCCTTCTAGGGTGACATTGTTTCTTGGGTGGAACGTTGGGCCCATCTACAAAATGTTAGGCTTTTCGAGGGCCTGGATGATTCCACATGTGCCAATTATCACACAACTGCCTCCATAATGCCAATCCTAATGTTGGGTGACTGTTGATGATAAAAATTGTCCACAATGTTTTGCCTGCAAAGTTTTTCTAAAGCCTCTTATTATTAAAAAAAACTAAATAATACTAGTAGGTGGGACCCCCTTGAACTATTGGAGATTGAATTTGTTCATTTTGTTTGTTGTGATGATGTGCGACATGACTTACATGGTTGATTGAATCTTGTTGTTATTGGTACGAGTTGAGATTTTTAAGTGTTGATTATTTATGTTACTACAAATTATGCCATTCATTAATGTCATTCGCTCTTATCACACCTGCACAACAAACATGTTAGTGGAATTACATCAAAGCCAGTTTTGAGAAAGCCAAAAATAGTATAAAGTGCAAAGAAAAGGAATCCAATTCTGCGTTTTTACTATACTACATGAGAACGATGGGAAGGAAATGAGAAATAATTGAAGAATTTAAAGCTATCCTAAGCTATACTATATGCATGAGAAGACTTAACAATTATTGTTAAACTCTAACTAGCAAGTAAATGGACATAAATTTCGATTGGGTTGTATGGTTAATACACATTTGGTATGAAATGTTGATGGCGCATTGACAAGGTAATAGTGATATTGCTTATGCGAATGGTTGAATTATATGGGACTTGAATTATGTTATGGCATAAGTCGCACTATTGGTTTTTAATATGGTGATGGTTTTGATACATGGTTTGATTAATGGTTGATGAAGAGTGTGTTGGCATGTACTGATGAGTTAATGCATTCTGGGTGGAGGCGGTGTGCATTTACTGCATGTCACCTTTACTCATCCTGTTAGCTGCCACCCTAGTCAGGATATTGTTCGATATTGTTGCTATGGTTATGATCCAAATTTTTAGCAGGGAGGAACTGCGCAACCAACTCTCATTTTAAGGAATTCGATTACAGGTATGTATTTTTTGGCCATTCGTGACTCTGCTCTGGTTATGAAATGATTATTGGCTTAGGTGTATTGGGTTGTGCTTTCCTAAGTGTTGCAACTGCGTGAAATTTGGGGTCTTGGAATGAAGAATGTATGGTTCTTCTTGTAATATTTTTGAGCTCATAAGGGTTATTGGTCTTCCTAGGTGATAGCTCTCTATTATCGTTGCTAGTTTAGTTGGAGGGTTTTTGTTTAGTCTTGAGTGGATGGATATCTGCACACATTTTTCACTAAACCCAGTCTTTGGATTTTATGGGGTTGGTAGTTGAAGATATCTTGCGACACTGTGTTTCATTCACTTGGGAATTGGTTATTTCCACCACTAAGGGTCACGAAGTGAGTTTTTTGTTCTTAACTCGACCTTGTCTTCACCTTAGTACTGTGGTATTTAAACGAAGAACACGAGGGTTATACCCTGCATGCATTAAATAGAATTTTCGGGCCGAATGGGAGCCTCACCTTTTGTTATGGACCCCTGCCATGGATTGTTACCTATCCACAAATGAATCATGCCTCTCTCTGTGTGCACACACTTGTCCTCGAAGTTTCCACCATTGCAAGGAGTTGGCTCCGTTCCCCTAGTTCTGGCTACAAAATAGACCCTTAACCCTCCAATCTGGAGCTTTATAGAGGATATTGTCATGCCTGTCAAGTTGTTATAGGTTATTTTGGTCGATTACTTTGAATACAGGCTCTCCCATTTGGTCGTATGACAGTCGTGTTGGTTTGGCATTGAGTTGCTACTTTTGTAATAATAATGATAAACCCCTCATCTCCAATTTCACTTTCAAAGTACATAGTCACTCTTCTTATGTTAATAACTCAATATTGTTAATGGAGAAGGCCTCTGCATCGATTCGATTTGATGCATGGGTATAGGTAGTTTCCACAACTTGATAGGTTGATGGATTTTTTACAATAGTGGCGAATTGTTTTGTTGATACATAGTCACTGGCATTGGCACTAATGATTGTTGGATGATTAGCTGGCATTGGTTACAAATGATTGATGTGCTCACGCATCTTGCATTGTGTGTATGTTGTTTTGCAAAATTAAATAATGGGTGTGGTAACTATGGTTTTATTTGGGGCTGAATGACTATTGAACTGGATGATTATAGAGAGTATATCCATTGCATCCTTATGCTTGTTGATTGTATAATCCTGAGTGTGCACAACATAGTCGATCACGGTGTGACTAAATTGAAGCAATATTGTATTAAATCGATGGCACATCATGATATGTTGAGTTATTACTGTGACTCTGTGTTTGTTATGTTAAGTGGAAATGTTGCATCGTGGGGTTTTGTTAGTTGCGCACTGTGTGTAGTATGGATAGCTTGGTTTTCACACTCAGGAATACCCACAGAGTTTTAAGCATGTTTATTTAGTGAAATAGATCACTTGTTAAAGAATACATATTGTTGATGTCAGTCGTGTTGTATGGGTGTCCAAACTTTTAAGTCGCATTGAATTGTTTTTTTTATAGTGGCAGACCTACATTTCCTAGGAAAATCACCCTGTGCATAGTTTGTGTCTAAATGGTGGTTGTTCATTGTATGATTAATTGTCATTTCGGGCGTGGAAATTTGGTCTTGATTATTTTGGTTACTGCTTATACATGTTTAATGAATATCATTTCATTTAAATGATAGGCCCAATTGCAGTGATAGTGACTTCATTGTTAATTTGAAAACATGGCTTTTGAAGTATTATTGTGGATTGAATGAAGGGAACATAACCTCTTACAAAATGTGTGGGATGCCTACAGTCTTGTGATGGAACTATGTTGGATATTTGATTATGAACAGTGAACTAGTTAAATGCACACATATTATTATTTGATCAAATGATTGATGGTTGATGCATCTCCTTTCGCAGAATGTTTTATGGATCATTGAATTAATTTCATGAACAATAATTGTTCTTCTTCCCTTCCATTATTTAACTTTCTGCTAATTACAAACCCCATCACCTCCCATATTAATTTTTTCACTCCATGTTCTAAGATTGATTATAGTCAAGAGAATTTATGTTTTAAAGAAGATGAAGGTGGCAGTGTCTTGTGTGGATTGCAGTGAAGTTTTATTGGTTTTATTTACATTTTGTTGTTGTTTTCATTGAGCAGTGACCATGTCTTTTCTCCCTCATTATATCAATTTTTCTCTCAATACAACCCCCTCACATATCCCACAACACTTTTTCACCCCCTTCTCCTGATTAATGATGAAAAAATTTGTATGGATTGGATTGCATGAGTCTGATACACTATTGAGCCAAATCTATTTCATATTTTTAAAGAGTTTTCAAGTATGGTTATTTAAAAGACTATTTGCTAATTGATCACACATGCAGGATGAGTTTTTTCAATCGAGGTAGCCATGGCCGAGGAAACATAGGTAGAGGTAATTGGAACCAAGGCCCAAGAAGGCCTAGGTTCTCCATACATTTTGAAGCCGATTCACAAGAGCTTGGCCAATCGTTTCATTCCAGATTCTTCAATTGAATTTGGCAGGGAATAGTCCAACCTAGATATGAAAGGCCTCATTTCCAAGCCCCGCAAGCACCCGGTATCCCTGTACCTCCTCATGTCTCATTAAAACTTGAGGTCCCTGAAAATTATGGATGACAAGAGATTGTCCACCCGCCAGTCTCCCAACATCATGGATGGCCCAACTTGTCTTTGCCTCCTCCTTCGCCAGTTAACCCCATTGCCCAAGATCCCCATGATCACTCACCAATGCAATCCTCCCATGCTAGAAAGAGATTGAAAACTGAGGCCCACCATGCCCTTGATAAAGGAAAAGCCATCGTTGCCCCCTCCTCACCCTCCAATGGCTCTGACAAGTCCATGTCTTCCCGAATGCATTTGAGGGACGATTGTTCCCACGTGATCAGTGAAATTAGGCCTAAAGTCTCTGCACAACCAAAGGAAAATTCAGGAAAATCAAGAGGTCACAACATAAATCAAGGAAGGGTTGAATCACAGGCTGGGAAATACAGTTTTTGAGTTTTGATTATATCTATTGTTTTATGACAGTTGACTTCAGGGATCTTTTGAAAACATGTTTATTTTGGATATATGAGTATTATTTTTTAAATAATTTCAAATTTCATGAGTTTAAATTGCCCAAAAGTGAATATGTTGATGGGAAACACAAGGAGGTGTGTTTTTATTAACTAATGATTATGTTATGATTGTTATGAACTAAAGGGATTCACAAGGGGTCCCACTTACTAGTTATTATTTATTTATGACCCTTATTATAATTATTACTCTTCCCCTAACTAAAGTTAGTTGAGTCTTTTAATTAACTTAACTAATGAATTGGTTCAACTTCTTCAACCAATTCTAATTTGTTAAAAGAAAAAGGAAAGGGAGGAACAAGAGGAGGATAGAAGCAAAAGCATGCTAATGTTTTATCTTTGAGTTTATGTTGAGATAGTTCGGTTTTCATTCATTCATATATTCATCACAACCTATAATTCTCTTTTGAGTGTCTTATTTTAGACGACAATATTGAGGGATGAATCAAATCATTCAGACACTTGGTTTTTAGAGGTGTTGATCTATCTTTGATAGTCTGTGTAGACTTGTCTATTTGTGAATTAATTTTCAAGACTGATAAAGGCTATTGTGTAGAGTCGAGTGGGCAAAAATCTATGGAAAGTTGATCCAACTTTTAGAGTTCAGTTTTGGTTTTCTGTTGGAAGTCCTTTTGTATGTTCCATCGGGGATGTCTAAGTTTGACTTTGGTCCAAGATTTCTATATGAGATTGTGTAATGAAAATGACTCTTTGGTGAAATGGAATGAAATAAAGGATTTCTTTATCTCTCATCTGTCTTGATTATCATCTTGGTGTCTTTACTTATTTTCTTACATTTATTTCAACAACTGTTATATTCAGAAAATTACATAAAAAGTGAATTTACAGTGAACTTTTTGTTGATAAAAGACTATCCTAAGCACTCGTAATTAATACTTGTGAGTTAGGATGTTATTTTTGTTGGCTATAAACATAGGGTGATATTTTGGTCTACTTTGTTTTAGCCAAGTAAAGTTTGAAAATGTTTGATTAAGATCAATTCATATATTTTCCTCAACATTTATTTGGTGACAGTACTGGGGAGATCTTCGATATCTCTCTGGTTAAAATTTTATACTCGATTTTCATCGATACATCTTTCTTTTCTGAAATTGATTCTTTGACTATTTTGCTATTAATGATTGTTTTTGTTGCAAGGCAGCCCAATATCGAGCCCGATCTTCAAGACCAGACCAACATTGCTTTGAACTTGTTTAACACCATTCTAGAAACTGCCAATCCCTATGCCGAACTTAACCATTCTTGGGCAACAATTGAACGAGATATTAGTGCTCAAGAACAATTGGAGGCTAGACGTAGACAACCTAGAAATCAATAGTAAACCTTGTTTCTTCAATATTTGGCCTTTATTTCATGTCCTTAGACTCTCGTGCTTCTAGAAGAAGAAGAGGATTGTCACCCGAAATCAATTATATTTCTGAAATAGGAAGAAGAAACATTGTGTTATCTACCCAACAAAGTTCTCTAAGGAGAAATTTATCTGATTCATCCAAATCTCCTTTCTTCCCCTCATATATCATCCATAATATGGCATCTAGTGGTGGCTCTGGTGGCATTGGAAGTGCTCCATCTTCCTAATATTCATCGTCATCAGTGATTGGTAGCTTGTACAACCACCATATCCTTGTCGAATCTAATACAAACCCCACCAAAGTCATTAAAAAGTATGGCATTTTTCAGTTTGAAGAAGATGCCACAACCACACTATGGCATGTGCCTTGTCCTCTTAACCTAGCACCTGTTACTCACCCAATTCTGAAGTTTAAAGAGCATTTTCCTAAGTTTTCAGGAAATAACACTGTTAGTACCAATGAACACCTAGTCGCATTTTATAATTCTTGTCATAACATAGGGGCTAACGAGAATGACACTTGCATGCACTTGTTCGTCAATTCCTTGGAAGGAAAGGTTGTGGCCTACTTCTTTGACCTTCCTCCTAAGATCCTATTTACTTGGGATGAGTTAATCTATTGGTTCGGATCCACTTATGGGCAATCCAAAATCCCTGTCGAGAAGTTAAGGGAATACAATAACGTCACTTATAAAGATGGTGATACCATCAAGTCTTTCAACTTGCATTTCACCAATTTTTACAATCAAATCCTTGAACTTATCTGCCCTCATAACCAAGTCGCTTCCATGGATTACTACAATGCATTGCCTTCTCCTTACCATCATAGGCTTAAAGAAAAGCCCATTGATAATCTCAGTTTCACTCTGCATACTTGCTCAGAGTATGAAGAACATCTTAAAAGAACTGGTCTTCCCCAGGGAGAATCAGTTAGACAAACAAACATGTTCACTCTCTTATAGCTAGTACAATATATGAAAAATTGTATGATAGAATTTGAGTGGAAGGGTACTGTCTCCCCTCTCACCCCTAGATATTCATCCTCTTCTGCACCCCCCTTTAGAAATCTAGTTGAAAATAATTTTTAGCCTAAGGCTATCCTACCTCGGAGTTGGTGCAACGTTTGTGAGGATAACCACGAAGAAACCACATGTGAGGTAAAGAAGAGTGTCTGAGATAATATCTTTGGTAAGATACTGGAATCTATTATCATTGTCCTAGACTTTGCAGAGCCAGAGGATGTCATGGTTATAAACACTAAGAACAAAGCCTATGCTCCCAAGGGTAAATTTGATCCTCCTCGCAGTTCTTCTAGCCCTAGCTCATCCTCAACCACGGCTATGCCCCAGGTTCCTAAAATTCTTGAGAGTCAAAGAATCACTCCCCCTCCTCCCTCTTCTAAATATAATATCTTGAATCAATTGGCCAACATCAAAGAAGATGCAACCCTCCTAGACATGGTTGTCATCCTTGAACAACAGATGCATCTAAAACAATTCATGGAAGGAAAAGATTTTGTTGTAGCCAATATTTCCGAAGAGGTAGACGAAGAGGATTCTTCTATAAATAAAGTAGGTGTACATAACTTTATATACCTTGTAAAAAAAACCCCTTTTTATATTTCTGTAAAGATCATGGACAATATTTCCCATTATTGCCTCATTTATGGTGGTTCAGGCCCAAGTGTCATGTTGAAGATTATTATGGAAGAGCTATGCTTGTCTTGTACAAACAAAAATGTAACCTTGGTGTTATGCGCTCATCCTGAGATAAGGACAAGCCTCAACATTCAGGTGATTGATATGCATGTAAGCAATTATTCAATTATCTTGGGGAGATATTGGAAATCCTTAACAAGTGGATACCTCTCGCTCAATGGGACACATTTATCCATTTCACGAAATGGAAAGAATATTATGTACCTTAGAGAGGGAAGGATTTCACCCTATGATGCAGGAGCATCCCCCACGACAAGCGAGCCAGCGCGGAAGCAGAAAAGACAGCTGGACAGCGCCAGCACAAATTTTGAAAGCACCTTGATGTTTGTTGCACCAAACATTAATGTGTAGAGTTAATGAAGAGCACTTGTATATTGTAAATGGACCTTGAGAGGATATCTCACATCCTTTGGTAGATAAGGAATTTAATAGATGTTAATGCTGGTAGATAGGAATTTAATTCTAGATTTGATAGCTTAGGAATTTGAGAGGGAAACGGGATATAGACACCCTCCTTTGTACATTGTATTATTCATTCAAGAGAGAAGGAGAACAAGTAGAGGAGTGTATGAAGAACTTCCATGTACAGATATTGAATTAATAGAAGAAAGCTTTGATTCAATTCCATGGTTGTGTTGTCCTCTGTGTATTGTGATATTATGCTCATGAATGTTTGCTTCTTGTCATACATTTTCTTTTATATGCTGTGTATGTGATTTCATGGTTGAAGTGAAGTCTGGGAGAACAAGGAGTTAGTTTCAATTGTTTCTCTATCTTGAACCAGAGAATTCCTGCAAGTAGTGCAGTCGAATCGTCCGCAAGGAGTGCGTTGACAGAAGGGTTCAAGAAGAGAGAAATTTTGTTCTAAGATCTCAGAAGTGCAGATTTAGCACCCAAGCCGTGCAAGGCGTGCGCAGGCTAGACGAAGACTCAGAGTTGCGATTCTGAGAAAAGGGTTGAAGGATTTCTGCTGCAGGAGTGTGCAGGATCAAAGACTTCATCCCTTAGACGTGATTGAAGATTTTCCACAAAGGGTGCGTGCAAAGATTTCTTCCTGAGGGAATTGAAGTCGTCGAAGCTTAGGAGGAGTAGGCCTTTGAGTTTGTTGAAGGATTTCACAAAGAGGCTATGCACAAAAGTGTTAGAGTAGGTGCTGGAATTTTGTGTGCAGGGTGACGAGTTCCATGGAGGAGCATTTCATCATTTCGGGGATTTCGTCGGAGAGAACGGACATCCAGAATCAAGCAAGGGGAAGTCGCGAGAATCCAAGGGTCATTGGATCTCTCACAGTAGCAGGGAGATAACAGCGCAAGTGTGGAAAGGTTCGAAGCTCAGGGGAGTAGAAACGCCGAGCAAGATCACAAGGAGCGTGAGTTCTACTCGTGAGTCGGCATATCGGGCCATTGTGAGGAAAGGGTGGAAGATTTGGCAGTGTAAGTTGCGATACAGCGAGACGCGAAGTTCTGACGATTACATGGATAGCGTGGGCCATAGCAGGGTGATGTGACAGGTGACGCGGGATATCGACGTTTCGACATCTTGGGCATCGAGAGCCGACGGGAAGGTTGATTGACCTTGCGAATGGCGAAGTGGCGAGGGAGCGAGTTTGCGAGTTCGACGTTTCGACGCATCGTGTATCAGAGGTTGTAACCTTAAGTATCGGGGGTCGTGAGTCATAAAGTGGCGATAGGGCCGAAGTTTCGATAGTGGCGAAAGTAGGTCAGCGTTGACTGGTATCTCAAGTCTCGGAGGTGCAAGAACCCAGGGATAGGCCGTGAACTCGCGAAGCTGCGAGTTCCAATTTCCCGATAAGTGAGCCAAGGGAAAGTCATGTAAAGGAACTGTGGGTGCAGATCTTCCGATAGGAATATATAAGAGCCTTTGACGCTCTTCGGGCAAAGAGGGGAAAAGAAGGTCCCGGTGGAAGCGAGGCGTGCGGGTGGCGTGTGCTGCGTCAGAGTGGTATCAAAGCGAGAATTCTTTTCTTTCAGTAGTAGAGAGGAGAATACATTATGCCGTCGAGGAGAGAAAGACAATCACCTAGTCCAGAAGAAAGGGATGCAAGAAGAAGAGGTAGGCCAGGAGGAAATCCAGAAATGGAGCAGCAAATGAGAGATCTCCGAGCGAGGCTTGAGGAGATGGAGACAACTCAGAGACGCGAAGTTGGTGCAGGGAATCTTAGCGATCTTGAGGTTTAAGAGGAAGTTGGACATGAAGAAGAGGTCACAACAGAGGATGCTTCAACCGAGCAGTTGATTAAATCCATTGCCAGAATGAACTCAAAGACCAAAATGGACATTCCAGCGTATGAAGGAAGCCTAGATGCAGAAGAGTTGTTGGACTGGATCAAAGATCTTGACACCTATTTTGATTATGAAGATATCGAAGAGGATAATAAGGTCAAGCACGTTGTTACGCACTTGAAAGGACATGCAACATTCTGGTAGGACGAGCTACAGGAAGATAGACGTTCCAAAGGAAAACAGAAAATTAAAAAGCTGGGATAGAATGATCACGAAGATGAAAGAAAAGTTCATCCCAAGGGATTATCAAATCACTCTGTTCAGGCGAATGTAGAACCTGAGACAGAAGTTGATGATAGTCAAGAAGTAGACCGAGGAATTTTACAAGCTCAACATTAGAGCAGGTCATCGGGAGAGCGATGATGAGAAGGTGGCGAGATATCTGAATGGTCTGAGATATGACATTCAAGATGAATTAAGCATGCTAACCATTTGAACGGTGGAAGATTCTTACCAATTGGCTCTGAAAGTCAAGGAGAAGCTGAGCCGTAAGCAAGGTCAGCGAGGGAGAGGTAGAAGTCAGCCCAGAGGCAAGGCAGTTTCCCAGGAGAGAATTCAGAAGCCCAAGGAGGAATGGAAAAGACCTCAGGGTAAGGTTGAAAGAGGTGGAACCTCACAGCAGAGGCAGCCATATGTTGAGAAGAGAGGATAGAAAAATGATCAGCGAGGAGATTATGCTGATGCAAACACTCTTCCTCGTACTAGAGGTCGAGGCAGAGGAAGAGGAGGAGTAATCACCTGTTTTACATGTGGGAAGAATGGGCACAAGTCATTTGAGTGTCCAGAGAAGAAGAAGGACATTGGAGAAGCTCACATCGCTGAAGCGCGGAGGTGTGATGCTGAGACTGAAGACGTCGAAAGCGGAAGATCGCTTGGGATGCATAAAGTTCTCTTAACACCCGAGAAGGAGGTGGAGGACACAGCTCAAAGGAGCAGACTGTTCAGGACAGCTTGCACAACCAGGGACAGGAAATGCAAGGTCATTGTGGACAGCGGAAGCACTAATAATCTTGTTTCGACCGAGATGGTAGAAAAGTTGGAGCTGGAGACAACTGATCAACCGAGTCCATATAAAGTTTCATGGTTACAGAAGGGACATCAGGTGAGTGTTACTAAACAGTGTTTAGTTGAATTCAAAATAGGTGGGTACAATGATAAAATCTTGTGTGATGTTATTCCCATGGATGTATGTCATCTATTGTTGGGTAGACCATGGCAATATAACAGAAATGTGGTTCATGATGGGATAATGAACACATATACTCTAGAGAAGGATGGGAGAACACACAGATTACTTCCGATAAAGGATAAGGAGGTAAAACTGGAAGTAAACAGTACAATACTTCTCATGAGAGGGAAGGAGCTTCTCACAGAAATGGAGAAGAAAGAAGATCCACAATTCTTTGTGGTCAGCAAACCGAGAATTGTCCTGACTAGCACAAGAGTGGATGATCTACCAAACGAGATTCAGGAACTACTGGGAGAGTTCACTGATATCATCATGGATGAATTACCTCGTTCGTTGCCACCGATGAGGAGTGTGATTCATCACATCGACCTCATACCTGGAGCTATTTTACCGAATAAGGCTGCATACAGATTGACACCGCAGGAAAATGAGGAAGTCAAAAGGCAGGTACATGAGCTGCTGGATAAAGGACTGGTCAGGGAAAGCTTGAGTCCATGTGTTGTTCCAACAGTACTCAGTCCGAAGAAAGACGGAGGTTGGATAATGTGCACCAACTCAAGAGAGATTAACAAAATTACCATCAGGTACAGGTTTCCACTACCAAGAATGGATGATCTGATGGATTGCCTCAGTGGGGAAATTTTTTTTTCAAAGATTGATCTGAAGAGCGGATATCATCAGATTCGCATGAGGGAAGGTGATGAATGGAAGACATAATTCAAGAACAACGAGGGTTTGTACGAATGGCTAGTCATGCCGTTTGGTTTGACAAACGCGCCAAGAACATTCATGAGTCTGATGAATGAAGTCCTAAGGGAATTCATCGAGAAATTTGTCATCGTGTATCTGGATGATATATTGATTTTCATGAAGCTACAACAAGAGAATCTATTGATCAATATGAAGAAGTCATCATTTATGAAGACAGAGCTCATTTATTTGGGTTTTGTGATTTCGGCAAATGAGTTGAAAATGGATCCAAGTAAAGTGGAGGTGATCAAGAATTGGCGATCACCGAGAAATTTTTTCGAGGTGAGGAATTTCCATGGATTAACCAGTTTCTACAGAAAGTTCATCAGGAATTTTAGTGGGATTAGCACAGCAATGATGGACATAGTTAAGAAAAGGCATAAGTCTTTTCATTGGACAACAAAGGATGAAAAGAGATTCAACCTATTGAAGCGAAAGATCACAGAGCAACCAGTGTTGGTGTTGCTGGATTTCAAGAAAACATTTCAGGTGAAATGTGATGCAAGCGGATATGCCATAGGAGAGGTCTTAAGTTAGGAGGACAAGCCAGTTGCATATTTCAATGAGAAGCTGGATGAGGCAAAGTTAAAGTACCCCACGTATGATAAGGAATTTTATGCTATCATACAAGCGCTGAAGAAGTGGAGGCATTACTTGATACCCAAAGAATTTGTTTTGTATAGTGATAATCATGCATTGCAGTTTGTGAGTCAGCAAGAGAAGTTGAATCAAAAACATGCAAAATGGGTAGAGTATATGCAGAATTTTACATTTGTGATCAAACACATTTCAGGGACTGCTAACAAAGTGGTTGATGCTTTGAGAAGGAAATGTTTGCTACTGCAGGAGTTCCGAGTCAAGACATTGGGTTTTGAAAACCTGAGGGACATGTATGCAGGAGATGTAGATTTCGGAGAAGCGTATGAAGCAGCTGAGAATCCAGTTCTCAGAGATCAGATTCCTTGGATGGATTATATGATCCAGGAGGGATTGTTGTTCAGAGGCAATCAGGTGTGTATTCCAAATTTCTCCATGAGAGAGAACCTGTTGAAGGAGAAGCACAATGGTGGATTGGCAGGACATTTTGGCCACGACAAAACATTCGCAAAGCTGAGCGAATCATATTTTTGGCCAGGAATGCGAGCAGACATCAAAATATTTGTTGACAGATGCAGAATTTGTCAGCATTCGAAAGGGAGAAAGAAGAATACAGATCTTTATCAGCCATTGCCTATACCAGAGAAACCATGGGAGGCGATCAGCATGGATTTTGTATTGGGGTTGCCAAGGACGCATAGAGGGGTTGATTCCATATTTTTGGTAGTGGACAGGTTTTCAAAGATGGCACATTTCATTCCATGCCAGAAGACCAACGATGCGACACACATCGCAAACTTGTTTTTCAAAGAGATTGTGCGACTACATGGATTGTCGAGAAGCATAGTCTCGAACAGGGATACCAAATTCATAGGTCATTTTTGGAGGATGCTATGAAAGAATCTAGGAACTAACTTGATGTTTAGTTCTGCTTATCATCCACAGAAATATGGGCAAACGAAATTAGTCAACAGAAGTCTGGGAGATTTATTGAGAAGCTTGGTGACATAGCACTATAGCAGTTGGGACAATGTGTTGCCACAGGCAGAGTTTGCATACAATGATTCACTGAATCAGAGTATAGGCAAGAGTCCATTTCAGATTGTGTATGGGACACAACCGAGGGGAGTTTCTGAACTCAGGGAGCCAGAATAGACTGCGACTAGAAGCGCTAGTGCAGAAGAATTCGCTGAGGAGATGAGAGAAATTCACAGTAAGGTGAAGCAGCGACTGATAAACTCAAATCAAGAATATAAGGGCAGAGTAGACCAGCATCGGAGACAACTTCACTTTGAAGTTGGTGATCTTGTTCTAGCACACTTAAGGAAGGGAAGGTTCCCAAGGGGAACATACAATAAATTAAAAATGAAGAAAATTGGACCATGCAGAGTCTGAAGAAATTTGGAGAGAATGCATATGAGATCGAGTTGTCGGATGGCATCGGGATATCTCCGATATTTAATGTGGCGGATTTATACCTGTACAAGGATGGAGAAGCAGAGGCTAGAACCGAGGAGCCAGTGATCCAGTGGATGAAGCAGATGCCAGTAGTAGAAAAGCCGCAGATGGAATGCATACTGAACAAGTGAGTGAGTAGAAAGACCAGGCGAAAGCAGTATTTTGAGTATATGGTCAAATGGCAGAACCACCCAGTGGAGGATGCCAGCTGGGAAAGTGAAGCAGTGATACAAAAACATGGACAGACCGTGCAGGAGCTCATGGACAGGAGCCCATGAAAAGTTTCAAGCGAGGGAGTATGATGCAGGAGCATCACCCACGACAAGCGAGCCAGCGCAGAAGCAGAAAAGACAGCTGGACAACGCCAACACAAATTTTGAAAGCACCCTGATGTTTTTTGTGCCAAACATTAATGTGTAGAGTTAATGAAGCGCACTTGTATATTGTAAATGGACCTTGAGCGGATAGCTCACGTCCTTTGGTAGATAAGTCATTTAATAGATGTTAATACTGGTAGGTAGGAATTTAATTGTAGATTTGATAGCTTAGGAATTCGAGAGGGAAACGGGATATAGACACCCTCCTTTGTACATTGTATTATTCATTCAAGAGAGCAGGAGAACAAGAAGAGGAGTGTATGAATAACTTCCATGTACAGATATTGAATTAATAGAAGAAATCTTTGCTTCAATTCCATGGTTGTGTTGTCCTCTGTGTATTGTGATATTATGCTCATGAATGTTTGCTTCTTGTCATACATTTTCTTTTATATGCTGTGTATGGGATTTCATGGTTGAAGTGAAGTCTGGGAGAACAAGGAGTTAGTTTCAATTGTTTCTCTATCTTGAACCAGAGAATTCCTGCAAGGAGTGCAGTCGAATCGTCCGCAAGGAGTGCATTGACAGAAGGGTTCAAGAAGAGAAAAATTTTGTTATAAGCTCTCAGAAGTGCAGATTTAGCACCCAAGCCGTGCAAGGCATGCGCAGGCTAGAAGAAGACTCAGAGTTGCGATTCTGAGCAAAGGGTTGAAGGATTTTTGCTGCAGGAGTGTGCAGGATCAAAGACTTCATCACTTAGACATGATTGAAGATTTGACGCAAAGGGTGTGTGCAAAGATTTCTTCTTGAGGGAATTGAAGTCGTCGAAGCTCAAGAGGAGTAGGCCTTTGAGTTTGTTGAAGGATTTCACAAAGAGGCTGTGCACAAAAGTGTTAGAGTAGGTGTTGGAAATTTGTGTGCAGGGTGACGAGTTCCGTGGAGGATCATTTCATCATTTTGGGGATTTCGTCGGAGAGAACAGACAACCAGAATCAAGCAAGGGGAAGTCGTGAGAATCCAAGGGTCGTTGGATCTCTCGGAGTATCAGGGAGGTAATGGAGTAAGTGTGGAAAGGTTCGAAGCTCAGGGGAGTAGAAATGCCGAGAAAGATCACAAGGAGCGTGATCTCTACTCGCGAATCGGCATATCGGGCCATCATGAGGAAAGGGCGGAAGATTTGGCGGTGTAAGTCGCGATACAGCGAGACGCAAAGTTCCAACGATTGCGTGGATAGTGTGGGCCATAGCAGGGTGACGTGTCAGGTGACGCGGGATATCGCCGTTTCGGCATCTCGGGCATCGGGAGCCGATGGGAAGGTTGATTGACCTCGCGAGTGGCGAAGTCGCGAGGGAGCGAGTTCGCGAGTTCGGCGTTTCGGCCCATCGCGTATCGGAGGTTGTAACCTTAAGTATCGGGGTTCATGAGTCACGAAGTGGTGATAGGGCCGAAGTTCCAATAGCGGCGAAAGTAGGTCAGCGTTGACTGGTATCTCAGGTCTCGAAGGTGTGAGAACCCAGGGATAGGACGTGAACTCGCGAAGCTAGTAGTTTCGATTTCCCGATAAGTGAGCCAAGGGAAAGTCATGTAAAGGAACTTTGGGTGCAGATCTTCCGATAGGAAGATAGAAGAGCCTTTGGTGTTCTTCGGGCATAGAGGGGAAAAGAAGGTCCTGGTGGAAGTGGGGCGCACGGGTGGCGCGTGTTGTGTCACCCTAGATAGAGAATGTTCCACAATCTAGCATAAACTATATCGAAGAAGACCTAGGAGTGTATTCCATCTTTGTTGAAGAGGATAATATTCCTTTGGAAAACAATGATTTAGATAATGATATATGACATATGCACTTTGATGGTTCATGCTCTAGTGAAGGTAAAAGGGCTAGTATTGTCTTGGCTTCCCCTGCAGGAAAAATTCATAAGCTGTCATACAGGTTGGAGTTTTCCTGTACAAACAATGCCGCTGAATTCAAAGCTTTATTATTAGGCATTGAGAACACCCTTAATCTTGGTTGTACTATCCTTTCATTTTTCAGGAAATTCGAGCTTTTTGTGAACCTGATACGTAAGATAAGCTCTCATAGTGATAAGCTAATGGAATGATAGTCCTAAACTGTTTGGGAACTTGTCTCGAACCTTCTATCTTTCAAAATCACTCATGTTAAGAAGGAGTTTAATTCAATGGATGATCAGTTAGTTGTCTTTGAAGCCTCTTATAACCAACAAATCTTGCCTCGCAAGCCCGATTGTGTCTTTCAATATCTACATCATCCATACATCCCTAAAAAGGAAGGATCTTGGAAGGACATCCCTAACGATGAGAGTATTTGTGTTGCCATTCAAAATGAACCTCTTAAGCCCGAGGATATTATATATGTGGAAAATAATAAGATTCATGAGGGATTGACTCCTCTTGAGAGTTCGTTTTATTTGAGTGTTATAGGAAATAAAGAAAAAAAAAGAAGATGAGTTATAGAAGAAGGTGATTGAAACCATCCTCCTAAACATTAGGACATTTGAAACTTCAACGAATGTTAAAATAAATGTCCAATGTACTGGTAAAGAAGAGATGAGGTCCACCAGACTACTTGGTGGATCTCAAAATGTTTTTGCTTGGTCTTATGAGGATCTTTGTGGTTTTGATCCTGGCCCTGTTCAACATATTATGAAACTAGCTAGGAAAAAACAAGAATTTTTTAACTCTGCACCAGAAACACCCTTTCAAAGGGATTTGAGATATTTCTTAATGGGTGAAATGTTTTTTTCATCCCACCCTGAATGGGTCTCAATTTTGAAATCGTCCTCGGGGATCACTGATAATATCAAAACTTGTATTAGTCTTGGAACTTTCAGGAAAGCGATTATGAGAAATCCCTTTCCCCCTCTCAATATGGAAATGTTTTTGCAACAGGATGTAGAGTCATAGTTAAAACTCTTACTTGACAGTTTTTTTGGTTACAAGAGAATCAAAGTAAAAGGGGCAAATTTTCACAAAACCACTTTCATTACTAATTACGATGTTGTGCCTTACAAATGACGGTTTTTTATCTTACTTGATACAGGTACTGCTTTTAAAAAAGCAATGCACATGACTCTCGATGAATTGGTCAGTCTCCATCTCTATCTTGATGATCTAATTGTGCGCGTCAAGGGACTGATGATTACATCAGATTTCTAGGTGATCGGTCCTTTCCAAATTTATTTTGTCTTGGATACTAATTCTTATAACTCAAAAGAATTACACGAGCAATTGTTTCCCTAAAACACTAACACCCCTCACTTGAAATATTGCGAGGAACCAACATGAAAAGTTCTACAGCTGTCTGGATTTTGCTGTATACTAGTAGCCTAGCTATGCTTTCAATTTTTGTGCTTCTTTTCTATTCTTATAGTACCTTGATTTATGCCTTCTAAGTTAAGTTTTATTTCCTTTTTGTTTTTCAATTGAGTCTTTTACTGTCGCTATTTTAATTTCTACATTATTACTTCTGTTGCGATTTTTGTCTTTATCATCTTTTAGTGTTTGGTCAATATAAAATGTTGGATCAATTTGGCCATAGTGACACTCTTGCAAAGCATTTTTAGTCGATTAAAATCAATATTACATAGTTTTTATGATGTCTCCTCTGAAGGACCCTTGAAATGGTTACATGTTTCCACTATTCTCTTACAAGGAATTGGTTATTTCTCGCTTCTTACCAATTCTTCATCCATTGAGATCTTAAGATAAAGTCTATAAGTTTTCCTCCTTGAATGTTAAGAGCATATTCCAAATGAATTATTATACATACAGTGGTAAAAACCCCTCATATTTAACATTTTTCATCAATTATTCCCAAATTCCCGGTCATCTTTCCATTAAGTCCCCTCAGTTCCCCCTGTTCCATAATTATTCTGGTTACGTCCTCCAAAATTACTGTTCTCGTCTGTGAAACCATGAGTTTTGAGTTCTAAATACGTTGAAAACAAATTTTCCCGTGGATTCGCCAGTTTGTTGACGATTAAAATTGTCAACGAAGTTTTGCCCGCAAAGTGTTGCTAAAGCCTCTTATTATAAAAAAAATAACAATAATACTAGTAGGTGTTCCCTTGAACTATTGGAGATAGGATTTGTTCATTTTTTATGTTGTGATGATGTGCGACATGGCTTACATGGTTGATGATATCTTGTTGTTATTGGTATGAGTTGAGATTTTGAAGTGTTGATTCTTTATGTTACTACAGCCTATGATATTCATTAATGTCATTCATTCTTATTGCACCTGCACAACAAACATGTTAGTGAAATTACATGAAAGGCAGTTTTGAGAAAGGCAAAAATACTATAAAGTGCAAAGAAAGGGAATCCAAATCTTCATTTTTACTATACTACATGAGAAGAATGGGAAGTAAATGAGAAACAATTGAAAAATTTAAAGCTATCCTAAGCTATACTACATGCATGAGAAGACTTAATGATTATTGTTAAACTCTAGCTAGCAAGTAAATGGACATAAATTTCGATTGGGTTGTATGGTTAATACACATTTGGTATGAAATGTTGATGGCACATTGGCACGGTAATAGTTATATTGGTTATGCGAATGGTTGAATTATATGGGACTTGAATTATGTTATGGTATACGTCACACTATTGGTTTTTAATTGGTGATGGTTTCGATACATGGTTTGGTTAATGGTTGATGAAGTGTGTGTTGGCATGTACTGATGAGTTAATGTATTTTGGGTGGAGGCAATGTGCATTTAATTCACATCACCTTTACTGCTCCTGTTAGGCATCACCCTAGTCGTTCTATTGTTCGATCTTCCTGCTGTGGTTATGCTTCGAATTTTTAGTAGGGAGGAACCACTCAACCAACTATCGTTTTAACGAATTCGATTACATGTATGTATTTTTGGGCCATTCGTGACTCTTATTTGGTTATGAAATGATTACTGGTTCAGTTGTATTGGGTTGTGTTTTCCTAAGTGTTGCCACTGTGTGAAATTTGGGTTCTTTGAATGAAGAATGTATGGTTCTTCCTATAATATTTTTGAGTTCATAGGGGTTATTGGTATTCCTAGGTGATAGCTCTTTGTTATCACTACTAGTTTAGTTGGAGGGTTTTTTTTAGTCTTGGGTGGATGGCTATCTACATGCATTTGTCACTAAACTCAGTATTTGGATTTTATGGGGTTGGTAGTTGAAGGTCTCCTGTGACACTGTGTTTCGTTCACTTGGGAATTGGTTGTTTCCACCACTAAGGGTCACGAAGTGAGTGTGCTGTTCTTAACTCGACCCTGTCTTCACCTCAATACTGTGGTATTTTAAATGAAAAACATGAGGGTTATACCCTGTGTGCATTAAATAGAATTGTTAGGATGAATGGGAGCCTCACCTTTTGTTATGGCCCCCTACCATGGATTGTTACATGTCCACAAATGAATCATGGTTCTCTCTGTGTGCACACCCTTAGCCTCGAAGTTTCCAACATTACAAGGAGTTGGCTCCATTACCCTAGTGTTGGCTACAAAGTAGACCCTTAACCCTCCAGTCTGGAGTTTTATAGAGTATATTGTTGTGCCTACCAGGTTGCTATGGGTTATTGTGGTCGATTACTTTGAATACGGGCTCACCCGATTGGTTGTATGGTAGTCCTGTTTATTTGTCATTTAGTTACTACTTCTATGATAATAATGATAAACCCCTCATCTCCAATTGCACTTTCAAAGTACACAGTCACTCTTCGTATGTTAATAACTCAGTATTGTTAATGGATAAGGCCTCTGCGTTGATTCGATTTGATGCATGGGTATATGTAGTTACCACAACTTGATAAGTTGATGGATTTTTTACAACAATGGGTAATTGTTTGGTTGATAGACAATCACTGGCATTGGCACTAATGATTGTTGGATTATTAGCTGGCATTGGTTACAAATTATTGATGTGCTCACGCATGTCATGTTGTTTGTATGGTGTTTTGCAAAATGCAATAATGGGTGTGGTAACTATGGTTTTCTTTGGGGCCGAATGACTATTGAACTGGATGACTGTAGAGAGTATATCCATTGCATCCTTATTCTTGTTGATTGTATGAGCCTAAGTGTGCACAACATAGTCGATCATGGTGTGACTAAATCAAAGAAATATTATATTAAATCGATGGCTCAGCATGATATGTTGAGTTATTACCGTGACTGTGTGTTTGTTGTGTTAAGTGGAAATGTTGCATCATAAGGTTTTTTTAGCTATGCACTGTGTGTAGTATGGCTAGCTTGGTTTTCACACTCAGGGATACCCACAGAATTTTAGGCATGTTTATTTATTTCAATAGATCACTTGTTAAAGAAGGCATGTTGTTGATGATAGTATTGATAGATGGGTGGCCCATCTTTTAAGTCTCATTGAATTTATTTTTTTTACAGTGGCATAACTACATTGCCTGGGAAAATCACCCTGTGCATAGCTTTTGTCTAAATGGTGGTTATTGGTTGTATGATTAATTGTCATTTAGGGCGTGGAAATTTGGTCTTCATTATTTTGGTTACTTCCTATACATGTTTAACAAATATCATTGCATTTAAATGAGCAGTGATAGTGACTTCATTGTTAATTTGAAAACATGACTTTTGAAGTATTATTATGGATTGAAGAAATGCATGGGCAGTGGTTGATTTTGATAGTTTATAGATAGAAAATGGGTATTGTTTGTAAATGTTTATAGAATGTAAAGTATGTGAATGAAGAGAACAAAACCTCTTACAAATTGTGTGGGATGCATACTATCTTGTGATGGCACTGTGTTGGATATTTGATTATGAACAATGAACTAGTTAAATGCACAAAAAATATTATTTAGTCAAATGATTGATGGTTGATGCATCTCTTTTCACAAAATGTTTTATGGATCACTTAATTAATTTCATGAACAATAATCATTCGTATTCCCTTTCATTGTTTCACTTGCCGCTAATTAGAAACCTTGTCACCTCCCATATTCATTTTTCTACTCCCTGTTCTAAGATTGATTACAGTCAAGATAATTTATGTGTTAAAAAAGATGAAGGTGGCAGTGTCTTGTGTGGGTTGTTGTTGTCATTGAGCAGTGACCATGTTTTTTCCCCTTCATTATATCATATTTTCGCTTAATACAACCCCCTCACATATCCCACAACCCTTTTTCACCCCCTGCTCATTGATTAACGGTGAAACAATTTGTATGGATTGGATTGCATGAGTCTGATACATTGTTGAGCTAAATATATTTCATATTTTTAATGAGTTTTCATGTATGGTTATTTAAAAGACTATTTTCTAATTGATCATGCATGCAGGATGAGTTTCTTTAGTCGAGGTAGCCATGGCCGAGGAAACAGAGGTAGAGTTAATTGGAATCGAGGCCCTAGAAGTCCTAGGTTCTCCATACATTTTGACATTGATTCACAAGAGATTGGACAATTGTTTCATGCTAGATTCTTCAAATGGATTGGGCAGGGAATAGTACAACCTAGTCCTGAAAGGAATCCTTTCCAAGCCCCGCAAGCACCTAGTATCCCTGTACCTCCTAATGTCTCATTACAACCCGAGGTCCCTAAAAATGATGGATGGCAAGAGATTGTCCACCCGACAATCTCCCAACATCATGGCTGGCCCAACTTGTCTTTGCATCCTCCTCTGTTAGTTAACCCCATTGCCCAAGTTGCCCCTGATCACTCGCCAGTGAAATCCTCCCATGCTAGAAAGAGATTGAAAACCAAGGCTCACCATGGCCTTGATAAAGGAAAAGCCATTGATTCCCCCTCCTCACCCTCGAATGGCTATGACATGTCTGTGTCTTCCTGGATGCATTTGATGGACAATTGTTCCCACATGATTAGCGAAATTAGGCCTAAAGGCTCTGCACAACCAAAGGAAAATTCAGGAAAATCAAGAGGTGATAGTAGCAATCAAGGAAGGGTTGCATAACAAGATGGGAAATATGTTTTTTTAGTTTTTATTACATCTCTTGTTTCATGACAATTGACTTCAGGGATCTTTGGACAACATGTTTATTTTAGATATGTGAGTGTTATTTTTCAAATAATTTCAAATTTCATGAGTTTAATTGCCCAAAAGTGAATATGTTGATGGGAGGCACAAGGAGGTGTGTTTTTCTTAACTAATGGTTATGCTATGATTGTTATGAACTAAAGGGAGTCACAAGGGGTCCCACCTACTAGTTATTATTTATTTATGACCCTTATTATAATTATTACTCTTCCCCCTAACTAAAGTTAGTTGAGTCTTTTAACTAACTTAACTAATGAATTGGTTCGACTTGTTCAACCAATTCTAATTTGTTAAAAGAAAAAGGAAAGGGAGGAACAAGAGGAGGATAGAAGCAGAAGCATGCTAAGGTTTTATCTTTGAGTTTATGTTGAGATAGTTCAGTTTTCATTCATTCATATATTCATCACAACTTAATTCTCGTTTATAATAGCAGGGTCTTATTTTAGACAACAATATTCAGGGCTGAGTGAAATCATTCAGACACTTGTTTTCTAGAGGTGTTGATCTATCTTTGATAGTCTGTGTAGACTTGTATGTTTGTGAATTAATTTTCATGACTGAGAAAGGCTATTGTGTAGAGTTGAGTGGGCAACAATCTGTGGCAAGTTGATCCAGCTTTTAGAGTTTAGTTTTGGTTTTCTGTCGGAGGTCCTTTTGTATGTTCCAATGGGGATGTCTAAGCTTGACTTTGGTCCAAGATTTTTTTATGAGATTTTGTAAAGAAAATGAATCTTTGGTGAATTGGAATGAAATGAAGGATTTCTTTATGTCTCATCTGTCTTGATTATCATCTTCGTGTCTTTACTTTTGTTCTTACATTTATTTCAAAAAATTTTATAGTCATAAAATTACATAAAAAGTGAATTTCTAGCAAGATTTTTGTTGATAAAAGACTAGCCTAATCACTCATAATTAATATTTGTGAGTTAGGATGTTATTTTTGTTGGCTATAAACATAGGGTGATATTCCGGTCTACTATTCTTTAGCCAAGTAAAGTCTGAAAATGTTTGAGTAAGATCAATTCATATCTTTTCCTCAACAATGATGTCTAGGGTCACAAAGGTGATGTCATGGGAATCCCAAGGCCAACGTCCACATGGAAAATAAAGATCCCCTTGGGTCTAAGTATGCCAATGTGTTTATCGTGAAATGTCCTTCTTTATTCCTAGTGCAAGTCTTAGGCATCACTTTTCCTCTATATGGGGTCACATCATCCATATGTGGGCTTCCATCCCCATGAAGGTCCGAGCTAATCATATCCCCATATGCACCTGTCTACCGGACATGGTCCTACAACAATGAAAAGTACGTCCTCTAGGGGCTCATAAGTCACTGGAATCATAGTAATGCCAATCACATATAATAATAAAATTACCCAAACATGTGCATCAGCCCCCCCCCTTACCCAGAACAATGCTCAAAGAAATTATGCAATTTAACAAGTTAGGTTTCGAGAGGGTATCAGGATGTCCTATTGGGATAATCCTCCTTGAGTTTGGGGTGTTTTCCAGGTGAGAACCAATCTAGGCCATTTAAGTGTTTGATATGGTGTAGGGGAAGTGTTTGGGAAGAGCGGGCAGTGATAACATGGAAATGTAGGTCTTACTTGTGGGTGCCTCTATAGAGGGAAATCTACATCTTATCATGGATGCCATTGTTTCCTAGCTCATTCAATGCATTTTATTATTAGTATTATTTCTTTTGGTATTTTTTATTTTCAAGGGAAAATTTGGGGGACACTATCCTAGCGTGGTGACTAGAGGTGACAATGTTACCCATAAGCATTTCACGAAAATGAGAAGGTTGGCTCGTGATGAGACCCCCTTTACCTTGGGAATGCCACCAAGAGACACTATCTTGGTTTGGTGACTAGATGGATGGTAGTGTCATGCTGTTACATGCCCATGGACCCAATACGTTGGCTCATGATGAGACCTCCCATCAACCAAATAGTACCTTGAGTTTTGTTTTATCTTACGGGTCCCATTTTCTTACTAAGAATAATTTTACTACTTTCTCGAGAATATGTGGGTGAAGCATATCAAAGGTTTCATTTTGGATTTTAACTCTTTCCATATACTTTTACCCTCTATTCCTTTAGCCCCTTCTTCCCACAAGGCAAATTACAACCCTTCCTAGCGTGGAAAACATAATGCTCAAACCAAGGTAGGGGAAGATGAAAGGAATAATGATGAAAAGTGGTAATTATGGAAAGAATGGAAAATGAACTTTCATATACCCACCTAGTGGCAAATCATCCTAAAGGGGAACCATCTTACTAAGCCATTCTATCACCCCCCTAGGTATGAACAAGTTAAAGAGAATAATTTCCAAGAAAACGTTATGAAATGAAGGAGTGTTCAATGAAACATATTCAAATGATTCGAAAATTAGAGTGAAACATACCATGATACCCTCACTCATTACCTCATGGATAAACACCCACTGCTACTCCAGGACCATGCTAGTGGGATGGATGTTGTTGCTGGTAGATGGGTCACACTAAAGAAAAGATGGGTCCTTCAGGGCCAATATCAAGTGGTCGGGCTCTCGACACTCCATGTCTAGGACCTATGGGCCTTGAGACATGATCTCCTTAGTTATACCTAATATACAGGATAAAATTTGGCTCCAACTTGGGGACATGTTCTCACTGTAGAGCGCATGAGAACCTTAACATATCTGGCATGACCTGTATATACTAGATCTCAACAACTGTATTAGTAATCATTAGGGTGGTGATATCACCCCTTGCTCATATATGATATAGTGGAATAAAAATAATCATGCATATATACAATGAAATAAATGAAACTACACAACACTAGAATGATATGAAGATGGTATATACAATGGATGAAAATTCCTAACCTACCTGTACTTACCTGTTGGTTGAATGCTAGATGTAGTCAAATAACCAGTGAAACCATCCTGGAAATATCTCATAATACCTTCTTCTGTGATTCATCATGAACAAAAACAATGACAAGTCAAAAACAAAAGTAGCATGAGTTAGAACATGTATCACATCATCGAGAATCATTGAGTCTAGATCATGGAGGTGGGAGGGAGGGAAAAATATATGCCAAGTCACACTTCTAGGAAAATGCTTAATCCATCTCAGAAATGGATTGTGAAAAACAAACACTTAAAAGATTTATTTAAAGAATTTGAAGGTTGGATACCTTGGATGTCATCACATCCTGAAGTCCGGGAAAGGACTAGTAAAATCCTAGAGAGTGATTGGAAAATTTATAAGGGAAAGTTGAAAGAGTGATATAATAAATTTGTTCTTAAGGTATTCAACCTACCCTTGAATTCTAAAAGAAGGCTTTGCCTTGGAGAAAACTCAAGACAAGGGACATGTTTCCCAACTACATCCTTAGTGACAGAGTGAGGTAAAGTAATAAAAGGGTGTTGGATCACCTTGTCACAAGTACCATGATTTGGGAAAGCAATTTCCTCACCTATATCAATATATGAGCACAAGAATGGTTGATAATATTCTTCATAGAATAAATCCAAGTGCTCAAAAGAATACTCATCAAAATATTCAAGGTATGACCGAAAATCATCAGGAGGACATAGAACTAGGTCACCCTTGGAGATATATGTAACTATATTATTTCCTTGTTGACAAATGTTATAATTAGTAGTAACCTGATATGATATTTGCAAAGCAAGCATTTGGAAATGATCCTCAATGTCGTAAAAAGGATCCCCATCTTATCCAATCACATCCCATTTACATTTCCCGACATGTATGAACTCATCGATATTATCGACAAATTCATCAACTTTATCATAAGATGAAGGGCATGAAACACCCTAGGGATCCTCTAACACTTCTTCACTTTCCAAATCATAAAATAAAGCATCATCAAAATCTTGGAAAGGGAAATAACTTATCATGTTTACTTGATCTTCCTATGCAGGAGCTTCGACGATTTGGATAACTTCATTAAATGGAATAGTACGAATCATTGTATTGTCCTCATGACTTGTCTCTATATATTCTACTTCATAATAAGGAGGATCTATATTTTCCAATGAGTCCATTTCTTCCTTCCCCTCTGAATCATAGAATAAGGTATCATCAAAAACTTGGAAAGGAAACTGACTAACCTCGTCCTCTTCTTCTTGTGCAGGAGGAATAGCCTTGTGGATGGCTTTACCAAAGGGAGGATCACACATCAATACTTCATCATCATGTTTGATATCTCCATGCTCTCGCTCTTCAACCATGTCTTCATTAGCCTCGATAGAAGCATGAGTAAATTCTTGGTCTTCCTCATGGGATTGGAAACCCTCATTAGGATCCCTCTCCTCAATATCATGTTGGTTGATGACTTGTTCCATTTTTTCAAATATCTCAAGGGAAATTAATCTCTCCATACTAAGAGTATTTGGGGTGCCTTTGGGGTCATCAACTTTGGTTTCTAGAGAAAATATGTGTTTTCTCTTGAACAAAGAGATATTCACCTCAATTTGTGTGGCCATGTAATAGGAATCATCGATTGCTTTTGGCCCCTTTTTATTGAGGAGGAACCCGAAATGCACTAAGAGTGAATTGGTATAGAGGTAAATGAGGTACTTGTCTTTAGGATGATGGTTTCTAGGAATATTATACAGCAAGTTCTCAAACCTAGTATGGAATTCCTTGAAAGTCTCATTCTTATTTTGTTTTATGTACTCGAGTCTTTTTAGTAGAATTTGGATATCTTCCAATTTAATACCCTATATCTTGATAAAGGTTTCTTGTAACTGGTCTATAGATCCTTATCATCATCAATGATAGGGTGGAATTGAAAGAAATACCAAAATGTATCCATGTGATTTTTGACTCTAACCCCATCACTACCAATGAATTTAGGGAGCCATTTTTCATACCTCAGGCACATTTGTCGAGGGTAACCCAAAATTTTACTCATATCCAAGGGTTTAAAATTTACTGGGTCCTATTGAGAAGCCATGTTCAACTTAATCAATAGTGGAGTCGCCAGATAATCCTTCTAGAGATCATCAAATGGAAAAGAGGGAATCACCCTCAGTGGAGTCTCCTGACAAGCTTCATAACCTAAAAGGCTTTGAGGGAAAGGCTTACCGAAAAAGTGTCGTTGAGGAATATTGAATCAGTGTTCCCCGACAATGTCACCAAAATGTTAGCGCACAATTTATACTTTCCCAAATACCAATGCAAGTAGATACAAAATTGGTGTAACTGGGAGTGACCTATAACTGTTACCTTAATACGAAACCCCTTTCTATTTAGAAGTATGTATATACTACCCCAAGGGAGATGTCCCTAGTGACCTGATGGTTTGAGAAGGCTAGGGCCAAAGTGTAAGAAAGTCACCCCCTCTCACATGTCACTCAAATTCAAAGGGTTCTTTATGTCTTATAGAGATGAAGAAATTGAGTAATGTTTTTTACCTGCCGAGAACAAGACAACAAAATAGAAGAAGGGAATTTTCCAAGTACCAAAATGATATTAGTGCTTCATAAGACAATGAAATATTAAGAAATGTACTAGATGATACAAAATTGTAGAATTGTAACATTTTATAAAAACAATAAGAAATTTGCAACAACCACATTGATTATGCTCCATATTTCTTGAGAGAAGACTAAAGATAGTAGTTTCAACTAGACAAACTGATATTACATAGTCACAAGTAGATTTGGTAATGTTTAGCTTAGCAATATATGTCACTTTTGAGGTTATTTGCTTCTGTTAGATGGTTGTATAGATATTTTGCAACAAAAACAAGTTTTTTAGTGATTTAGGCTAATATATGGTTAGTATGTATTAGTGGATGTTCCAAATAAGATAGCTTCAAATTAATTTTATCAATCAATCACTTGTAGTGGGTAGACTAGTGCCTTGTAGGGTAATGGAGTCAATGATAGCGGCAAAAACTCTTCGAGGAAAAAATAAATGATAATACTTATTCATGGGAGATGGAGAGGATGAAAGAGTTGTTGGTAGCCAAAGGCCTGAAACATCCAAGTCCTAGAGCTAATTGCTAGAAAGTAATGGAAATTATCCCCTAGCGATTTCTCTTTTCCTTAGACAATTTGAAATAGAATAAGAAATAGGAAATGAACTAGGGTTGTTGAAAAAATGAGTGATTGAGTGAATGATGAAAAAATGAGAGTTCTTCTCTCTTATTTATAAAATATGGATGATCTTTCATTAAAATTAGGTCATCAAAAGGCCAACATGGCCAAATTACATGGAAAATCCAGTTTTTACACAAATTCAAATAATTAAACCCTAAAATCACTTTTAGAGGTGACATCGTTCCCTTGTAGGGTGACATTGAGTCTTCTGGGTAGAAGGTTGGGCCCATCTGTAAAATGTTAGGCTTCCCAAGGGCCTGGATGATGCCACATGTTCCAATTAGCACACATTTGCCTCCATAATTCCAATCCTGACGTTGGGTGATGTCTAGGGTGACAAAGTTTATGTCATGAGCCTTCGAAGGACAACGTCCTGATGGAAGAGAAAGATCCCCCTGATTCTAGGTCTGCCAAAGTGTCTCCGGTGAAACATCCTTCTTTCTTCCTAGTGCAAGTCTCTGACATCTCTCTACCCCTAGCTAGGGTCACAACATCCATCTGTGGGATTCCATCCCCATGGAGGTCTGAGTTAATCGTCTCCCCATATGCACCCATCCATCAGGCATGGTATTGCAACAACGACAAGTATGTCCTCCATGGGCTCATAAGTCATAGGCCTCATAGAAATTTCAATAACGTCTAATAATAAAATTTCCCAAACATCTGAAAATGATCAAAGACATTATGTAGTTTAACCAGTCAGGTTTGGATAGGGTCTCAACATGTCCTATTGGGCTAATCCTCCTTTATTTTGGGGTGTTTTCTAGGTGAGAACCAATCTAGGTCATGTAAGTGTGTGAGATGGTGTACGAGAAGAGTTTGGGTAGAGGGTGTAGTGATAACAAGGAAATATAGGTATTTCCTATGGATGCCTCTGTATAGGGAGAGATGCACCTTATCATGCATAACATTGTTTCCTAGCCCATTCAATTTATTTTATTATTAGTCTTATTTCTTTTGGTATTTTTTCTTTTCAAGGGAAAAGCTGGGGGACACTATCCTAGCGTGGTGACCATAGGTGACAGTGTTACCCACAAGCATTTCACGAAAATGAGAAGGTTGTCTCGTGATGAGACACCATTTCCCTTGGCTATCCCACCAAGAGCCACTACCCTGGTTTGGTGACCAGATAGATGGTACTGTCATACCATTTCATGCCCATGGACCTAATAGGATGACTCATGATGAGACATCCCATCGCCTAAATAGTACCTTGAGTTTTGTTTTATCTTACGGTTCCCATTTTCTTACTGAGAAGCCTTTTACTTCTTTCTCAAGAATCCTTGGGCGAGCATATCAAAGGTTTCATTTTGTATTTTAACTCTTTTCATCTAGTTTTAACCTCTGGGCCTTTATTCCCTTCTTCCCATAAGGCAAGGTACAACCCTTCCTAGTGTGGCAAAACCAATTCCCAAACCAAGGTAGGGGAAGATGAGAGGAATAATGATGAAAATTCATAGGTATGGAAGAAATGGGTGATGACCTTTCATAGAACTACCCAGTGGAAACTAATCCTAAAGGGGAGCCAACTTACTAGGGCATTGTGTCACCCCCGCATGCATGAAAAAGTTAAAGAACATAATTTCCAAGAAAACGTTATGAAATGAAGGAGAGTTCAATGAAACATATTCAAATGCTTTGAAAATCAGAGTGACACATACCATGATACCTGGACTCATTACTTCATGGAGAAATACCCACTGCTACTTCAAGACTAGCTTGGTGGGATGGATGTTGCTACTATTGATATACGAGATGCACTGAAGAAAATATGGACCCTCCAGGGCCAAGCTCAAGTCACCTGGCTCTTGGCACTCCATGTCTAGGACCTTTGGGCCTTGAGACATTATCTTTTTATTTATCCCTAGGATATGGGATAACAAGACATATGTAACAACCCTATTTAAATGATTGCTTAAGGTTTATCAAGTATAATTAATTATATAATTAACTGTCCTAATATGTTTTAGTTAAACAATGATTATTTATTAATAATATTAATTAATTAATTGTTATATCTGTTGATTGATTAATTAATTAATTAATTGACTCATTAAAGGTTTGGGTAATGAATTAAAGGGGCTTAATAACTTTAAATTATTTATTATAAGACTTTATGTATGCAGGGGGGGAATGAAGCATTGAGTGGAGGGATAAGGTAATAAATAGAAGGATAGGGTAATAAATGGAGGGATAAGGTGGGTGGCATTAAAGGAGGGTAGGGATTCAGTGAATGAGGGAAGATATGACTGGGTAGAGGCCTTCGGGAAGGGGATTATTATGAAAAATTGGGAGGAGAGGACTGTATTTTTAGCTGTTGGATATTTTTCTGGTTTTAGAGTTTGGGTGAACCGTTGCAGGGGGCACCAGGTTGCTGGGAGTTTTGGGCTCAGGGGCTAGGAATCCTCATGGAATGCTGGAGCTAGGGAGCCGGATAGGCTGCTCCTAGCTGGCTAGGTGGTTAGTCGGTTTTGGGCAGAGTTTGGTCAGAGCATCAAGCAGAGTCTGGGTAGAGAAACAGAGAGGACAATCAAAGGTCAGAAATTTAGCATCGGACAGAGGTATTTTTATGTACACATTCTCATGAACATGTGATGGTTATTTAAAATTATTAGCATGTTGTTATTTAAATTATTTAAATTTCCGTTGCTTATATGATGAATGAAAGAAATTACTTATTGTTTATGCGTTGAAGTAATCTTGTCTATTTAAATTTATGAGTTTTACTAGGCTTAATTAAATCAGGTCCTTACACATGGTATCAAAGCTGTAGTTCACAATTTTGGGCCAAGGGCCTACCCACCTACCCAAAATTAACCAAAAGTGACCACTAAAACCCTTCTTGGATGGAACTACAACCACCTATTGTAACTCCTCGGCGATTCCCCAGATTCTCTTTCTAGCCAACGGAGAACAGATTCAACAGTTCTTTCCTGCAATCATAAAAATTATGTGAAAGCAATCATAGCGACCTACAATGTGAAAATAGGCAAAAGGAATCAATTCAATGAGTGCTGGAGGATATTATGGTGAAGGTCCATTACTTTTGCAGAGCAATCAGGGAGCTCATGCCAAATGCCAAACATACAAAAGCTGTTGTGGCCAGGGCTGATTAGAAAACATAATACCAAGGAGTGTCTGCTTCTTGACCAGTGTAGCCTTTACAGTGGTTTACTAAATTTAGATTGTCAAGGTTCAAAAAATTTCCAAAAATGGAAATATCTTTATAAAAATTAATGGCCCTAATGGAAAATGAAAATTTAGGGTGTATAGTGAAAGGCACGGACATATAATGTGGAGAGGTTAAACAATTGATTGAGTGACAAAAGTAGATATGACACAAAGCCAAATCTATTATTGTTTTTTTTTTGTTTTGTTATTTTAGATTTAGAATACTGCAAATCATCAAAAAATGGTCGTTGAAATTACTATATCTAACCATATAAATAATTTTTAAAAATGGAAAAAAAAAATTCATCTAAATAAATTGGCAAGGTGTTGAACCAATAGTTTGCTGTAAAAAGTAGGAAATGCAAAATTTTTATAAAATGCTAGCTGAAATTACTATAGCCAACCCTATAAATAATTTAAAATTATTTATAAAACAGTTGGAATAATTTAAAATTACTAATAAGATTGACAAAGGTGGTGCTAAAGTAGATAGTTTGTCTTGGAGTTTTAACAATGTTGTTTTTACTTTTAAGTAAAATGTGTTAGCAGAGTTGGATGACATGATATCAATTCTTTTGACTAAAGAAAAAAAAAGATTCAATGCAGGAGATTCAGAAAGACATTATTACACAAAGTTTGCACTATATTCAAACAAAAGAATGAGAAAGAGAATGATAGTTTAAGGATATTTCATTGCACTCTCGACAGGAATGTCTCACTGCTCGGGAGCCTCTGCAGTGCAAAATACAAAGCACCAAAGCCATAAAAGAACAAATTTTGGGCCTGAAGGCCAATCTTTAGTCCTCAAGCCACGCATCTGAATCAACAACACAAGATCAAACAACAACCACATACAAGCCAGCGCCCAAGCACCAGTGCCAACCAAGCCTACCATCTAACAGGAAAGTACCTACGAAAGTAACACAACATCAAACCAACGTATAAACCATACAAAAAACCCTTAGCTTGATTAGCATGCAACACCATACAAAGCTTGATTAGAACGCAACACCATACAACCACAAGTTAAATAACAACATACAAGCCAAACACCCAAGCACCACTGCCATACACAAGTGGGTAGCCTTGGCCAAACGCCCAAGCATCACTGCCATACACAAACCCAGTGCACAAGTGCCCATGAGCCAGCGCCAGCACGCAATATACAACCCAATACTCAATAGAAATCCTAGTGCCAAGACCACAAGACTGCATGCTACAACAGTGTTAAAATAAATAAAAAATATAACAAAAAAAAAAAACAAGCTCCAGTTTAATCAGTGCCCAAAGCCACGCAAAGCCACATGGAGAAGCCCACTAGACCATGCCACACCAACGCACAAGCACCAAACCACAGAGCCGAACGCACAAGCACCAAACTCAGAGTCGAACGCACAAGCACCAAACCAAGTCGTAAGGAAGCACAGTGTGCACAACACATGCGCAGAATACCTCTAAGCTACAGAAGCCACATACACAAACCAGCAGCCGAGGAGAAGCCAGGCAGCCCGCACGCTGTACAAGGAAAAATGATGATAATAAATGAAAAAAAAAGGGGGCACCTACAACAACGCATACACAACAACACACAAAAAAAACACACCGAGAGACTAATAGGAAAAGACCCTCGAGACCTTGAAACCATAGACACAGGGTCGGCCGAGTAGAGAAATGACCATGGCCACCGGCTTCATCCCTCTGTTGAGAATTTGACAAAAAAAAAATGAAATAGAAAATGAGTCGATGGAGGAAAGGGTTTGAAGATATAAGGGGAGACAAGATTAGAGTTAGGGGATGAGAACGGGGGAGAAGGGCACGTGGGCCTCATGCGAGGACCCACTACCCCACTAGGGGTTTAAGTTTTAATATTTTAGGTTGTAATTAATAGTTTGAATTTTTTTTAAGTTTTTTTTTTATATTTATTTATAATTTAAACGTATTCATAGTTTACATATTTTTTTTTTTTATGTATAGTTAAAATTTTAATTATAATTTTAAATAGTTTACATTTAAATATAGTTTAAATTTTTTTTTATATGTTTTAAAATTTATTTATATCTAAAAATTATGTTTTAAATTCATGATTGAATTTTAAACTAATTGAAGTGACTAATTAATTAGTAACCAATAAACTAGAATGAATAATTAATTAAGTGAGTAATTAGTGTTAAGGATACATTATGTTAAACATCACCTTAATGTATTTTTTAAATGCAAAGTTTAAAGGACTTAGACTAGGATAATCGGGAGGGGCTTCATGTGCGCTAGGAGGGTAAGGTAGAGGAATAGGCGAGAGGGGTACAGTGGTAGCATAACTACCGAGCGAGAGGGTCAATAGTTTTCTTAGGCAAAGACATCAAGATTAAACACTTAAACCCCAACCTAGCCACCTCCCCTACAGAGAGTAACGTATGTTTATAGACAAGTTAAAAAAAGCTTATGCCTAACCCTATTTTCTAGTTAAGTTGCACAATGAGAAATGTCCTTGAACTCACCCTAAAAACTTTGGTTGATGCAGGTTAAATCATACAGGATGGTTAGGACTTGAGGGAATCGAGGAAAAGGAGCATCGTCGTAGGCACCGCCAACACCGCCAGCGTTGCCGCCACCATCACCCGAACTAGCTCTCATACTGCACTCTTTGGAGGCCATAAATGAGACTTTAAAGCAGCGACAACCAGCAAGGATCGAAGTGGAACCCCCACCATCTGGAATGGGTAATCCAGAAGCATTGAGGGATTCAGGGGGAGGACCTCCACCCTAAGACATCACTAGATAACTACAGAAGATCAAAATTTCAGAGTTTTTCAGGGGTAGTGCCAGTGAATGCGTGGAAGCATGGTTGGAAGGCATGACAAGGTGTTTTTCCTTAAGGGAATATGCGTCCACATCAAAGGCGAATATATCAATTTTTCAGTTGAGAGACAGTGCCTTGAATTGGTGGGGCAACCTGGAAAGACAACTGCATCTTACCCCGGACATCGTATCTTGGGAACTTTTTGAGGAGAGGTTCCAAAGGAAATATCTACCAGCTTACTATGAGGAACAACAGGTAGGAGAATTTCATGCTCTAGTACAGGGAAACAAGACTATAGAGAAATATGAGATTAGGTTTATGGAATTCGTCAAGTATGTTTCATATATGGATAATGACCAATGACAGGCAGAATGCTTCATCTATGGGTTGAACCCTAAGATAAGGGCTATGGTGCAGATGTGGAAACCGTCTTCAGTAGCGAAAGCTATGGAAAATGCATGTTATGTGGAGGAACACATGAACTTAATCGAAGGTATGAGACCGACCTTTCCACATCGTCCTGGATTCATAGGGAAGGCCCCTAAGACATTTTCTAGGGGAGGGGGATCAAGGCCACCTCCATATGGTAACAGAGTCACACCAAGGACAATAGCCGCAGGGATTTCAATGGCAGTGAGTGCAACAACACGTTCATCACCAACGACGTAGGCAGGTCCACGACCATCTGAGGGAACAACTAGTAGGGGCAGGGGTTCCAGGGAAAGGAACTCATTTCAGAGACAGTCACAGAATAGTGCGTAGGTTCAATTTCATGTTACCTGTTGGGGATGTGGAGGACCCCATTACCAGTGTGACTACCCAAAGTTACAATCATAATTTGTTCATAGAGAAGGAAATGCCCCGATGGGAAGAGAAAGTAGCAACCACCAGATTTACGCAGTGGTTAATAATCGCCAGGACGAACATCAATCCACGGTGGTGGAGTCATTAGGTATGCTAAATCGTATCAATGTTAAGATTTTATTTGATTCTGGTGCGACATATAGTTTCATTTCACCATCTACATTAGAAAAGAGTGGGTTGGCAGCTACGAGCATGATGACTTTAAACAAGTCAAGATGGCTTCAGGGGAAAAACAAGCAGTAGGACCTAGCGTTGATAATTGTATAGTACACCTGGGAGTGTGTACTACCAGGTTGAAGGTATACGTCACTGCTCTTGGGGCATATGAACTAATCATTGGAATGGATTGATTAGAAGCTCATCGAGCTTTGGTAGATTGTTTCACAAAAAGGGTGCTTTGTGTCGATGATGAAGGAAGACCAGTAGAGATCCAGGGTGTACGGAGAAAGGTGTCATTACGCTTTATCTCAACTATGAAGGTTAAGTGATGCTTGAGGCAAGGGTGTCAACTATATGTAGTGGAAGAAATGAATGAAAGGAAGGGACCCTCATTAGATCAGTACCCGGTATTGTCAGAATTTAAGGATGTTTTTCCAAACGAGTTACCAGGGTTACCTCCTGAGAGGGAGCTTGATTTTACTATTGAGCTAAAACTTGGTGCAGAACCAATTTCCAAGACTCTGTATCGGATGACAGCGCCAGAACTTTGTGAGTTGCAAATACAGTTGAAAGAGTTACTGGACATAGGGCTAATAAGGGCCAGTGTCTCAGCTTGGGGCACATCAGTAATTTTTGTAAAGAAGAAGGATGGTTCCTTACAATTGTGTATAGACTACAGGGACTTGAACCGTGCTACAGTGAAAAATAGGTACCCAATGCCTCAGATAGATGACCTCTTCGATCATATGAAAGGAGCAACGGTATTCTCAAATATCAATTTGCGATCAGGGTATCACCAGTTAAGGATTAAGGAAGGCAATATTCCTAAAACTGCCTTTCGAACTCGGTTTGGACATTACAAGTTTTTCGTAGTACCTTTCGGATTGACCAATACACCAACAATATTCATGAGCCTCATGAACGACGTATTCCGGAAGTACTTAGACCATTTTGTACAAGAATTTCTAGATGACATCCTCATCTATTCCAAGAACGAAAGAGGACATGAGGAACAGTTATGAGTGGTGTTGTCCTGCCTTAGAGAGAACAAATTGTATGGGAAGTTGTCGAAGTGTTCCTTCCTTCAGAAAGAGATCCACTATTTAGGTCATATCATTTCTGGTGAAGGAATCTCTGTGGACCCAAAAAAGGTAAAGGCCATTATGGAGTGGCCAGTGTCGAAAAATTCCCATGAGGTGAGAAGCTTCATGGGGCTAGCAGATTATTATCATAGATTTGTGGAAGGATTCTCAAAAATAAAGAAACCCATCACCACTTTGCAGCGCAAGGGGGTCAGGTATGAATGGACAGAAGAATATGATAGTGCATTCATTGAACTTAAGAGGTTACTAACTAGTGCGACAATTCTACGAGTGTCGGATATGGAAAAGGACTTCACAGTCTGCACGGATTCCTCGAAGGAAGGGTTGGGGGTCGTGCTAATGCAGGATGGAGGAGTGATAGCTTATGAATTAAGGAAGTTTAAGAAACACGAAGAGATTTACACCACTCATGATTTAAAGTTGGCAGTTGTAATGTTAGCTATGAAACTTTGGAGGCACTATCTTGTGGGGTGAAACTTTGAGCTCAAAATGAACCATCAAAGTTTAAAACATCTATTGACACAACTCCAAGGAGACAGTTGGTATTTAAAGGTTACTTCAAACCTCCAGAGTGGGAGGCAATTAGATCCAAAGTATGAAGGATATAGTCTGGAAGTAGACAGACTATTGAGATATCGGGGAAGGATGTACATCCCTGAAAATGGGGATATTCGAAGCATCATATTGAAGGAAGCCAATAGATAACTTTATTCTATGCATCCGTGTGTGAAGAAGATGTACGCAGATATGAGGAAGCTTTTCTTTTGGGTAGGCATGAGCGCGATGTAGTCCATTTCGTCACCAAGTGCCTAGAGTGTCAACAAGTGACAGCCGACCACCATCACCCAACAGGCCTCCTACAACCACATGATGTTCCTATGTCCAAGTGTGAAGTCATCTCTATGGATTTTGTTGTGGGGTTTCCGTTCACATCTCATAGACATAATGCCATTCTTGTGATAGTTGATAAGTTAACCAAGAGTGCTCATTTTATTCCGGTTAGAGACACTTACGATGTTACTGATGTGGCACGTGTGTTTGTAAGTGAGGTTATCCGTTTGTACAGGATACCTAAGAAGATAATTTCAGAAAGGGACTCCAGATTCACTTCTAGGTTTTGGACAAGTTTGCAGTCATCATTGGGGACTCAGTTGAACTTAAGCACAGATTATCATCCTGAAACAGATGAGAAAACTGAGAGGATAAATCAAGTCATGGAAGACATGCTCAGGATGTATGTCATGGATAATCAAACCCAGTGGGAGAAGTACCTACCTTTTGTAGAGTTTGCCTACAATAACAGTTTTCATAGCTCCATCGGAATGCCACCCTACGAAAATTTGTATGGAAGGCCATGCAGAATGCCATTGAGTTGGGATAGACTAGAATATTGAGTAACTGTTGGGCCAGAATTGATTCAAGAGATGGAGGAACAGGTGATTCAAATTAGGCAGAGACTAAAGGAAGCACAGGATAGGCAGAAAAGTTATGCGGATGCACACAGGACCGACCAAAGTTATGAAGTGGGAGACCAAGTTTTCATTCATATCAAGCCTAACAAGAGTACCATACGGTTCGGGAAGGGGACAAAGTTGTAACCTTGATTTATAGGACCGTTCAGAATCCAAGAGAAAATTGGATCCATTGCCTATCGTCGCGTACTACTACCCCACTTGCATAAAAATCATAATGTTTATCATGTATGTGTTTTAGGTCATTATGTTTCTGATGAATCACATAAGATAAATTTGAAGGAATTGCAGGTATCGGACGTGGGAACTCTCACAGTAGAACCGTTACGCATATTTGATCGTAATGTCCGACAACTCAGGAACTGTCTGGTAGACCAAGTTAAGGTCCAATGGGACAAGTCTAGTCCATGATCTGCTACTTGGGAAGACGTCGAGACATTATGATGAGACTATCCATCACTTTTTTTGATCACCTTGAGAATATGTTTCTCGAAGGTTGGGTGTATGTAACACCACCTTTTGACTTAGACAACTAGGATTACCTGAGGCCTACACACTTTTATTTTCTATACACAGTGAAACTATTAAATAATACACTTGAACTTTTAAGACGTATGAACCTATATGCATGTTTAAATGTATTTGAATAATGATGGGTAAGATGCGATATATTGTGAGAATGTAAATTTTATGAATGTTTAAATGTTATTGATGATGATGGATATGATGCGATCTACTATGTGAATGTAAATTTTATGAATTTTTAAATGTTATTGATGATGATGGATATGATGCGACATATTGTGTGAATGAGAATCCTATGAAGATTTAAATTTTATTTGAATGATGATTGGATATGATGCAATCTATTTGGTAAATGATAATTTTATGAATGGGTGTCGAAATTGAATTATGGGATATTATGAGATCTATTTCTAACTTGAAAACTT
>JZKD02S0025592.1:279154-293730 GCA_000966675.3 Picea glauca | reverse complement strand
GATTTGGGAAGAGTTTCACCATTCTAATGCTTGATGTTGGAATGAGAGCCCAATACCTCCTTTTATATGACAAAAGGATAGTTATTTAGTTTGGGGATGTTCTCTAACAGGTGAATCGGTTGGGAAACCTCTAATTTTCCGTTAATTCCACCAAATTCCTCGGAACACTTTATTGTTTGCAACTTTTGGAAGAAAATGTGGGTTGTTTAGTATGCAACTAGCATATGTACATGGGATGTCTATCATGGAACAAGTGTTTGTACATGGGCAATAGTGCAAAAGGGCGTATACATGCTCTAAAAAATTGTTTTTTAAATAGATTTCCTGAGTAGTATTTTGGCAAATTGTGCAAGTACAAAGGCCAAAGCCATGTATGCATAAGTAGGTAATTTTAGGGCTATATCAGATGCCCCATAATGTGAAATGAAATAAGAGAAACTAATTGCCAAAATACATTAAAATATATTAACCAGAGGGAATGCATGAAGTTGAGTTAGCCTGGGACCAGATTTCAAGAGGTGCCATCTGCAAAATAACAATTATCTCTCCAAGGTGGGCATACCCATGCTCGAGATGAACTAATCATGGATACCAATCAAGTACACTATAGATACATTTCATATAAATGTATAAAGTGTAGCCGCGAGCTACACTTTATTAGCTAGAGTATCGGTTAAATGATTAAATCTCCTAGGAACATGACTATATGTAATATACTCAAAATATAATTCTAAGAGATGTGCCCTAAGGAATCGTTGGTGAAGAGTGGGATCATAAATGTGGTAAACCCCATTTAACTATGACAGAACCAGTTGAGCATATAAGTAAACCCGAAGGTGAGAAATGCCATGTGACAAAGCATCACGTAGAAATTCTATCACTACACTGTACTCGATAACATTATTGGTTGTGTCTCCTAGAAAAATACCTTTGGAAGATAGTAACCGACCTCCAGGTGTGAAAATCACCCAAGTTGCAGAATCATGCCTCCGAGTGTGTCAGCTAGAGCCATCCACAATCCCAAAGTAAACCTCTGATTCACTTTACATGTTCCGCAGTGAAAAAGAAGACATAAATAACTACACGTCCACAAAACAAAAAAGGACAAAAATGTATAAAAGGATATACATATATACAAGAATTCACCTAGGCGATTGACCTAAGATTAATACTTCTTAAGGTAGAGACCATGTCTACGCTCCGTTAAGGCATTTCCCTCAAAATCAACTAGACGGTAAGTGCACTTTGCTAAGACCTCTTTCACAAAGAAAGGTCTGAACCACATGGGTTGGAACGTGCCCACCCCCAGGGGATATTTTTCTTGGTCATAAACCAGGACAAGATCTCCTTTAAAGAAAATATGAGGGTGAATGGACCGATCATATTGACACTTGAATCATTTCTTATGATCCACGTTAGCCAAGGATGCATCACGATGTTGCTCATCGAGCTTATCGAGATATATAAGGTGTTCCTCAAGCATTGTAGTATCGGGAAATAGTTCCACTGCCAAATTTAAATAAGGGATCTGACACTCAATGGGTAAGACTGCTTGCAGCCCGTAGATGACTTGAAAAGGTAAAAAATTGGTGGCAGTCTTTACAAAACTTCAGTATGCCCACAATGCCGAATATATAATCAAATTCCAATTATACTTGGTTGAATAGATCATTTGCTGAATAATAGTCTTGAGAGACTTCTTCACATATTCAACCTAACCATTCACTTATGGGTAATAGGGTGATGAATGTTCTTTTTTAAACCCCAACTTTGATGTTAATTAACTCATCATTTTATTCTGGAATTGACTGCCATGGTCAGTGACAATCTCCTTCGGGATACCAAATCTCGCTACTATCTGATTGAAAATGAAAAGCATAATGGTTTTTCCATCATTCTTAAACATCGACATAGCTTTGACCCACTTAGTAAAGTAGTCTACAACTATGATGATGTAACGATTCCCCCTGGTTGAAGCCAGGTGACATGTAGTGAAATCAATCCCCCACTTGGTGAAAGGACTGACAACAATGACTAGAAACATAGGAGAAGGGTGTTCCCACATATTTTGACATAATATATGGCATGGGTGGCACTTATTGACCGACTCAACACAATACTTGATTAAAAAGGGCCAAATGTATCCTGCATGTACAATATTTTTGTCTATTGTCAACCCAGAAAAATGACCGCCACGTGCTCAAGTGTGACAGTCGTTCAAAACGCGTTGTTCTTCTTCGTGGGTGAGACATCGTTGAAGAATGAAATCTATGCCCCAAAGATATAAAGTGTTTTAGAGAATAAGATAGTTGGATAGTGTGGACAACTGCCAAAGCAAGTTTCTCAACATGAAAGTAGTTCAGTTCCAGTCCAACCATGCCTCAACTAAGATAATAGATAATGTGTTCTTTGAGCATGTCATCCTCTTGGACCAAGATGATGTCGATGGTCGACTCTGCAACAACCAAATACAACAAGGAACATATATTATAATCAGGAGGTCGGAGTAGAGGGGAATACGTTAGGGAACATTTTGTTGGTTGTGGAGCCTGATTATCTGCTTGATTAAAAGGTCTTTTGTTTTCAGCCGTGTTTATACCCCATGAAGTATTTACACCCCAAAAGTATGTAGAATCTTCCATGCGGGGGAGTGCAGAGGGGGTTTACCCCATTTGAGGGGTTCAGTTACCCCTTCTGCATTGTAAAAGTATTTTGTAATTTCATTGTCAAAGATCTAACGATAGAAGGTATGCTAGGGTTTTTTTCCCTAGAAGGCAACCCTCTCTTATGAGGGAAATATATTTCGACTATGTATCATTGTGAATATTGTATTCTTAGATAGGATACTATAAGATAAATAAGAGGAAGTTATAGCAGGCTTGTTGTAGATTGCATCCCTTCATTTGCTGGATAATAACAAGGAAGGACCTGACAATTTCTCTGGTGTACGTAGCCCACACTGGGTGAACCACGTAAATATGTGTGTCTATTGTATTGTGTATCTTTTGTGTTTTGTTTCTGCATTTGTTTTATTTTATTGATCCAAAGTCATATTTTTCTAACAACTGTTATCATAGTGAAAGGTAACTCGCAGGAAAGAAGGGTATCTGGTTCGAGTGGGAGCAATGGCCGAAGATGGAAAGTTTAGGGTCGAAAATTTAATGGCCAAAGCTATCAGTTATGGAAGATGTAAATTGAAGATTATTTATATAAGAAGGATCAATTCCTACCATTGGGTGGAGTAGAAAAGAAGCCGACGACCATGAAGGATGAAGAATGGGATATTCTTGACAGAAAGGATCTAGGAATGATACCGATGAGCTTGGCAGTGTTGGTGCCTTTCAATATTTCGGAAGAAAAGACAATGAAGGCTTTGATGGACACATTGGATAAATTGTATGAAAAATCCTTGGCATCAAATAAGGTATTTCTAATGAAGATAATATTTAATATGAATATTTCATAAGGTGGGTCCATTGCAGATCATTTAAATGATTTTAATACGGTTACTAATCAACTAAGTTCTGTAAAAGTGGACTTTGATGACAAGGTCAGTGTTCTTATAATCTTGTGCTCATTGCCAGAAAGATGGAATGGCTTGGTCATCATTGTAAGTAACTCTTTCTATGGTTCAAATACTTTAAAATTTGATGATGTTGTTGGTGTTATCCTTAGTGGGGAAATGAGATGGAAAATCACAAGTGAGACATCGGGTAATGCATTGAACATGGAGAACAGGGGAAGACAAAAGGATAGAGGGGAGGGCCCAGGGAACCGCAGGAATTATAGGAAGGGCAGATCCAAATCCAGATTTGGAATGATAGAGTGCTGGAGTTTTGGGAAGAAAGGACATCTAAAGAAAGACTACAGAGCTCTAAAGAAACAAAGAGGTGGACAACAAGAGAGAAATCAGAAAGAAAATGTTACAAGATGCTTTGATTATTTGTGTAGATAATATTTCTGAGTCTTGGGTAGTAGATTAAAAGTCTTCATTTCATGCCACACCCCATAGGAAACATTTTCTAGATTATTTTCAAGGTGATTTTGGACAGGCTCATTTGGGTGATGATGCACCATGCACAATTGTTGGAATGTGAAAGGTAAAAATAAAGAAACGCAATGGAAACCAATGGTTGTTGAAAGAGGTAAGACATGTTCCAGATCTAAGGAAAAATCTAATTTCAACAGGACAGTTGGAAAGTGAAGGTTTTATATCCATATTTACAGATAAGACATGGAAGGTCATCAAAGGATCATTGGTGATAGAAAATGGAGAGAAGGTAGGTACATTGTATTTATGTATTGGAAGTACTGACTCTTCTATCTCTTTAGATTATACAAGAGTGGATACAACACTGTGGCATCATAGGGTTGGACACATGAGTGAGAAGGGCATGCATATACTTCACAAAATAAATTTGTTGCCAGATCTTAAACAAATTGATTTGGACTTCTGTGAGAATTGTGTTTATGGAAAATAGAAGAGATTCAGATTTCTCAGAGTCGGAAAAGAAAAGAAGAATGAAAGGTTAGAACTTGTGCATACAAATGTATGGGGACCAACTCAGGCATCATCTCTTGGTGGATCTCATTATTATGTTAATTTTATTGATGATGCAACTAGTAAAACTTGGGTTTATTGCATTCAACAAAAATATTATGTTTTTGATACTTTTAAGAAATGGAAAGCTTTGGTTGAGAATGAGACAAGAAATTTTTTCAAGTGTCTCAAATAAGATAATGGAGGTGAATATTTCAGCAAGGAATTTGATGATTACTGTTCATACCATGGGATTCGTAGAGAGAATATAGTTCCAAGAACACCACAAGTGTAACGACCCTGCTTAAATAAATGTAAAGGATTATTATTTATAATTAAATTGATAATCTAATTGTCCTAAGATGTTAGCTAAACAATAATTATTTCTTATATAATATTAACTAATTAACTATCATTAATTATTTGTTCATAATTGTCAATGGTTAATTAATTATTAATCAACTCTTTAATTATGTGAGTAAAGAATTAATAGGGTTAATAATTTAATTTACTAAAACTTACGTATATGAATGGGATAACAAACATTAAATAAAAGGATAAGAAACATTAAATAAATGGGACAAGACATTAAATAAGAGGATAAGGTAATTAATGTAGGGATAAGGAATTTAATGAAAGGAAGAGTCGTTGAACGGGGATATGAGGGGGAGAGCCTTACGGGGGAAGGGATTCATTCTTTTGGAGGATTCATTTTTTTTGGAGGAGGGAATCATTTTGGAGGAGGACGAGAGGTTTCTGGGCATGGTTTTTCTAGTTCTGTGGGAGAGTTTTGCAGACTGTGAGCATCATTGCAGGGGGCACCGGGTTGCTTGGGGTTTTGGGCACGGGGGCCAGGATTCCTTTTGGTTTCCTGGAGCTAGGGAGCCAGACAAGCTGCTCCTAGCTGGCTGGGAGGATAGTCGGTTTGGGCAGTGTTGTTCAATGCATCAGGCTAGGCAAGACAACAACAAGGCAACAAGGAAGGGACAACCATATCAATGGGAATTAGCATCAGAAAAAGGTATTTATTTGTGATTTGTTGAGTTATTTCCATGCAGTAGATAGATTTTAAATTATGCAGAATATTTATGCTTTTGAAGTGAATGAATAATTTATGTAAGGAAATTAAATGTTAATTGAATTAAAATTTTGTATTTAATTAAGCTAGGTCTCTACAATTGGTATCAGAGCGTCTTAGTTTGAAATCTGGGCCTATGGGCCAAGTTCCCATCTCTAACTCCAGCCAGAGCTTAACCTGCAAACAAAACACATAATTGTTAACACAAATATAACAGTAATGTTGTAAACGACAGAGATCAAACTAACAATACATATATGAAGAAAATTTGATTATTATTTAGTACTAAGTTGGCTGTTACAAACAATAAACACTGAAAACACCCACAATTCCTTCCTATTACCACAAAACACAATGGTTGAATATGTAAATTGAATGTGACATCTTGGCAATGAGGAATTCTGAGCTTGACCAGTGCACTTTCCTCCTGTTTAAATGACAGAGTATTTCTATTGTTTTACTACTAAAAATAAATAAATAACTAAATATTATTTTCTAACTGCATTGAATATGTTTTGTGGATATTAGGCAGACCTTCTTCCATTTAAAAAAAGGTACCAAACTCCTTTTAAAACAAGCAATTGTACTCTAGGTCTGCTTAACAGAGTCAGTTCAATCCTAGCACAGTTCCTCTCATCTTGGTCCATATGTTCTGGTATCCTCCCTTAATGCCAAGTTCTATTGTCCTCTTGTGTTTTAGATATGGGAGTCAGTAAAATAACCATGGAATCATGAATTCACATAACACGCTAAATTAGCAGGACCTAAAATTTAAATTCTATCATGCAGTTCCAAGTTTATTCTTCCCATTCTGACGAAATGAGAAGAATAGAATACCACTAGAAAAAAAAAAGGATGTCTTGGTAATTGTAGCTTACTCGATCAACCAACCGCATATATTTAGCTCAGTTGTTCAATCTTCTGAAATAATTCTTGGCTTCTTGGCTTTAGCATTTCCATAGCTAAGTATGGACGACCTGTACTATGAAAAGGAAACTAATAATTGCACAAAACTAATACTCTTAGGACAGTTGTCTAAACATCACTTTTTATGAGAAATTACAATGAAAGATACTAGTCTGCTAGTATTAATTGCATAAAACATAATCGTAAGAGCCTCATCCAAAAAAAAAAAATTAAACATTTCTCAACATTGCCACATTCAAGAATTTTTCACCGAGAGCACATTCTACATTGCCACGAGCCATATATACACCATGCAGTGTGGCAGATCAATTCGAATATCTTATTCAAATTTCCTGATCATTGCAAGATCATTAAGCATTCTCTCAATCCTTCCATCATCACATGCACGTCCCTTTGGCTGTAGCATAAAACAAAAGTTTTCACTTAGAAACAATAACCAGTAGCATTAGAACTGCTAAGAAACTGTATAATATACATTTTGTCCCATCCACTCCAATATAGTATTTTATTTTGGACGCAGGAGGCAAGACCTAGTAGACCTCCAGAATTGCCTTTCAAGGCCTTAAGATAGTATTGTCTGAAAACCTTTAAAGTAAAGGCCAATCCTGAAACATGAGGAATAAGTAGTAGATAGTCGGCTGAAGCTTCAAAGAAAGGGTCAGGAGCTCAAGGTTTAGACTAATACTGATACGGGTGGCTCTTATCCGGCCATAAATAACCTGAGCGAAATAGGGAAGGAGAAATGAACAAGCAACTTACCATACTAAATCAATTCTACTTGCAACTTACCATATGAAATTAATTCTACAATCAATTTGACGGCGTGCCTTCAGGTCGAATTGACTCAAATGCGGATTAGGTGCACATGAATACAACTCAAATCAGCTAGACGAATAACTGCGACTCGTATGCGGCTTCAATCCATAAACTCCAACAAAATTGGATCTATCATCGTTCGACTCTAGTTGAGGGTTTTACGACGAAGCTGAGATAACGTGGCCTGTGGTAGAGAAGAGGTTCCTCGCTAAAATCGCACAGGGATGAGGGTAGGCGAAATATTTTGCGTTTTGGTCGCAGGACGAGTAGATCAGCCTCAGGTATGCAGGGCAGGCCAAATCCTCGTCGACCACAAAGCCAATGCCATAGATTGTAGGGATCGATCCGACGGTTGGTTGTGAGCATAGGGTTCGATGGTCAAAGTTGGTCATGAGCTGGTAAAACATTTCTATTTGCTACAGGAAATCTCATTGAAGGAGAGATTATTCAAATCTATTTGAGCAAAGTCGATTATAGGTGATGCAGTTGGTGTGGCCAGATCTATCAAAAAGGAGCCAAGGATTTGAGAGTAGTTGGATAGAAACATTTGAGATAGTATATCAACTCACCATTTGATTCTGAATTTGCAAAGATGCTTGAGTTTGGTAGATCATTTGACACAACTCACCGATCACATGTGCCAATGAATCATCCGCACAGATTTTTGAATATTACAACTCTAGAAATTAACAATGCTAACCCATGCGTTACAAGGAAACAATTATGCAGATCTGGATCTGTGGAAAAATCATGATGGGGAATATTGTTGTGGGTAGATCACTTCCATCAATATTGCCAACACAACGAAATATCGAGGCCACAAAAAAAAAACCTGCTCATAATCAAGAAAGATGATTTGAATCTGAGATCAATTATTTATAACGATCTTTTCGTTTTTGTTGAGTTCTCAAATCATTTTTTTCCGAATTACCTTGCGTGTAAAATGGATACAATCAATGAATTAATGAAGAGTTCTTGCTATGGCACTGGTGGAGATCGAGGAAGATTGAACTGATCCTAACAGATCCTGAGCAATGCAATATCACACGACTAGTAGCAATGTTCAACAGACCAGGAGGAATCCCTATTTCCTTAGATATTGAAGCTAGCTCCAAACATGTTATAGATGTGAGCTCTAAAGGCTTCAGTCTAGCTCAGCTAGCTTACAACTTTGAAAAGAGTGTTCAGATCTGCTCCCAAAGAAAATGAAAATGCCGAAAATGACAACGCCAAAAAAAAAATCTTCTCGTTCGAAGATAAAAGGCGAGCCAGTGAATGAAAAGGAAGAAAAGAGAAAGCATTCAAAGGACAAACAAAAGAGGTCATCCGTAGAAAAGTCCAGGGTAAATATAAAGGAAGGAGTCAATCATCATTCGAAGATGAGGAAGAAAAGAATGCCATTGCCGTGGCTGCGGCAACTGCAGCTGCCGTCGAATCAGTCGTCGTGGCAGCTCAGGCTGCCGCTGAGGTCGTTCGTCTTATAGGCTACGGATGTAAATCCAGGGAAGATCAGGCTTCCATGGCTATACAGTGGGCTTTCCGAGGTTACCTAGCTCGGAGGGCATTAAGGGCTTTGAAAGTTCTCGTGACACTTGCAGGCACTGGTAAGAGGACACAACGTCAGAAAGCAGGCGAACATGATGCTGCGTTGCATGCAAGCACTTGTTAGGGTTCAGGCTCGTGTAAAGGCTCTCCGTCTTCAAATGGCAGAAGAAATATTTACCATTGACAGTAAACTCTACGAGAAGGGGGAGCAAGAGGCAATCTGAATAAAATCCCTCCTTCGACTCCTTCTGGGTAAGAATAATTCAAGGCCATAGTTCGTTCTAGCAGAAATGAAGGAAACATCCGAAAATAAATCAATATATATTAATAAACAAAAAAAAAACCAGCTAACATTACAGTGTTATCACCCAAACCACGAGCCATCAAACGCCCGAGAAGCCATGGGAGAAGGCCATGGGCAAAGCAGCTAGAGCAGGGAAAACCCTTACTAGAGTGCAGAGAAGGGAGGCGGTCGAATGATAGGAAAAGGAAGGGTTGGGCGTCTGGAGTTAGGGTTAAGAAAGAGAGCTGGCAGGTGTAGGGTTTTAGGGTTAGGTATGGAGAGTAAGCCGAAAGGAGGGGGCACGTGGGCCTCATGCGAGGACCCACTACCCGACTCTAGTTTTTTTTTATTTCATTTATTATTTTAAAAAAAAATTGTTTCCTTATTTTATGTGTAACTTAGGTTAAATATTAAAAAAATAATAATGTTTGATTTATATTAAATATTAAATAAAAAAATAAAAAAAATAAAAAATAAATAAAGTAAAATAAAAATAAAAAATCATTTTTATATATATCATTTAAAAAAAAAGTGGCACCCATGGGAATGGAACTCGTGACCTATTGAAACCAAACCAAATGCTTCCACCAATAAGACAAACATGTGACTTGAAATTAAATGTTTGATTTGAAATTAATATTAAATTATATTTAGCATTAAATTAAAATTTAAGCTATTAAATTAATATTACACTAGGGCTAGCTCCTAGATAGACAAATTTCAAGGGGAGGTATCTCTATAGGCATATGAATAATGAGATGGTTTGAACTGTTGGTACCCCATGCATCGAGATCATTGATGAGGATTTAACTGTTCTTATGGAGAGTCATGACAATCTAGAGAAGCCCTTTCCATCTATCACATAATACGTTTGGATAGGAACGTTCCAACATGATACTAGGAAATTTGGTGGGTTTTGAGGTTTGGGAAAGAGTTGCTTGTCTCAATAGTGGTCACATGGAGCCAGGGGTTTCTTTTCTTACCTCAAGTTCATTCAAGATTTATATTCATAAATATCAGCTGAGCATTCCTTTGTGATGTGTATTCATTGTAGTTCATGACTGTCCTACATTTCCCAATTCACTGCATATAGACAGGGAATTGCACGTTGATATGTATTGAATATTTCTTGTAACTCTTCTTAGGGTGATATCATTTAGTGGGGCGATTCTTAGTGCTTGGTGTGTCCCACTCATGGTTTGTTTTATATCGTCATTCTATATTTCCAATATTTGATGCTTTGTATTACCAACCCCATAAAGGTGGAGGCAGTGTAGTTGATTGCATACTTATTAAGATTTTCCTCTTAACCTACACCTATGATCTTTGTCTTTCTTAACAACCTTTTTAACCCCAAAATGGTCATTGTTACGCGTAATATAGCGACGTACTTTTGATAAGAGTGATGGTGTGGTATGAGGGTCATGAACATAGGTTTGAATCTAGAAGGCGCTAGGGTATGTACACCTCTGTAAACCTTGTATTCAAATTGATGCATGGAGGGTAGTCCTTTCCCTAGAAACAAGGGGGCCTCATACATCAATTTGGTGTTTGGCTAGGCTATGACCTTAAATGAGATTATTATGAATATTATTATTATAAATAATTATGAAGCATAAGGTAATTAACACACATGTAAGTGTCATTAGTGTAGATATGTGCCCGATTTGCAGTATGTGTCATTATGTTGGTGAATCGATGTGTTCCCAACATAGATGCATAGTGTGTCACGTCACATGAATGAACAGAGCCCTAAATATTGAATTGTATCACCACCACCAACACATATGAGATTTTTATTGAGTGTATTTCTTGGCATTACTTTGTGCTCATGTTTATGAGTGAGTTATGAAGATCACATGCACACACGTTATAACTTATAACTAACTTTGTTCTTGTCTTCCCAAATAGTGTKACTTGGGTAGAAAAATTATGTTCAACATKTGTYCCCRTTTTYAGGTTTGGAATTATTAACCTGATAGGTGACAATAGTGAGGTGGTTTGAACAAAGTACCACATAGGAGAGTGACTTGCAATGTATAAGAGAGTGAGGTGCGGAAGTGGTGAATGCACATAAGGGATTAATGTACATAGTGATAGTTATGATGAATAGATGATGGCCTTGGGACTAGAGAACTCCAACCAAGGCTTAGTGCATGTCAGTGGGAAGTTACTGTAGAAGATAAAAAATAAAAAATACAAGGAGCAATACTTATCTGTTTGTATAGATACAACATCCTCAGAGAACATGTTGATTTTCTTATTACCTATCTAGAAATGAGAGAATAAGTTATGTGCCAATAATAGTGTCCCAACCAAAGAAGAAAGGAGAGCATAGATGTTTTGCATGTTTTGAAACAAGAACATTATCAAAAGAGCACAGAGAGGCACTGAAAAATTATTTGTCTAGTTGTAGAGATGAGTGACTAAGAGGACTGGTATAACAATTATTGAATGTCAGTGAGATTAGTTCGAGAGAGACAAGGGGTGGTAAGAAAGTAATACTCCACTCTTATATGAATAGCTGTACATGTTTCTAGAATTGAGGAATGATGGGGCACGCCGGTAATTTTTGTAAAGAAGAAGGACAAATCCTTACGACTGTGTATAGACTACGGGACTTGAACCGTGCTACAGTGAAAATAGGTACCCAATGCCATGAATAGATGACCTTTTCGATCAGATGAAAGGAGCAACCGTATTCTCAAATATTGATTTGCGATCAGGGTATCATCAATTAAGGATCAAGGAAGGTGATATCCCAAAAACTGCCTTTCGAACTCGGTTCAGACATTACGAGTTTGTTGTAGAACCTTTCGGATTGACCAATGTGCCAACAATATTCATAAGCCTCATGAGCGGTGTATTCCGGAAGTACTTAGACCATTTTGTACAAGTATTTCTAGACGACATCCTCATCTATTCCAAGAATGAAAGAGAACACGAGGAACACTTGTGAATAGTGTTGTCCTGCCTTAGAGAGAAAAAAAATTTGTATGGGAAGTTGTCGAAGTGTTCCTTCTTCTAGAAAGAGATCCACTATTTGGGTCATATCATTTCCGGCGAAGGAATCTCTGTGGACCTAGAAAAGGTAAAGGCCATTATGGAATGGCCAGTGCCAAAAAATAATGCCCATGAGGTGAGGAGCTTCATGGGGCTAGCAGGTTATTACTGGATATTTGGAGAAGGATTCTCAAAATTAGCAAAACCCGTCACCACCTTGCAACGCAAGGGGGTCAGGTATGAATGGACAGAAAAATGTGATAGTGCATTCATTAAGCTTAAGAGGTTACTAACCAGTGCGCCAATTCTACGAGTGTTAGATATGGAAAAAGGACTTCACAGTCTGCACAGATGCCTCGAAGCAAGGTTTGGGGGGCTGTGCTAATGCAGGATAGATGAGTGATAGCCTATGCATCAAGGAAGTTGAAGAAACACGAAGAGTCATACACGAATCATGATTTAGAGTTGGCAGCTATAATGCCAGATCTGAAACTTTGGAGGCACTATCTTATGGGGCGAAACTTTGAACTTAAAACAGACCATCAAAGTTTAAAACATCTCTTCACTCAAAGAGATCTGAATGCCAGGCAAAGGCGATGGAGTAAGTTTTGAGTGAGTACGATTTTGGGTATTCCGTACATCAAGGGAAAGGAAAATATGGTCGCAGATGGCTTGAGTAGGAGACCACGTATCTTCTCCTTGGTACCCTTAAAGGTCAATCTGAGGGAATAAATGTTGACACAACTCCAAGGAGACAATTGTTATTTAAGAGTTCTCATTTTATTCCGGTTAGAGACACTTACGATATCACTGGGGTGGCACGTGTGTTTGTAAGCGAGGTAATTTGTTTGCATGGGATACCTAAGAAGATCATTTCAGATAGGGACTCCAGATTCACTTCTAGGTTTTGGAAAAGTTTATAGTCGGCGTTGGGGACTCAATTGAACTTAAGCACAACGTATTATCCTGAAACAGATGGGAAAACGGAGAGAGTAAATCATGTCATGCTAGACATGCTTGCGATGTATGCCATGGATAATCAAACCCGGTGGGAGAAGTACTTATCTTTGGTAGAGTTTGCCTACAATAACAGTTTTCATAGTTCCATCGGAATGCCACCCTATGAATATTTGTATGGGAGGCCATGCAGAACGCCATTGAGTTAGAATAGACTAGAAGATCGAGTAATAGTTGGGCTAGAATTGATTCAGGAGATGGAAGAACATGTGATTCAGATCAGGCAGAGACTGAAGGAATCACAGGATAGGCAGAAAAGTTATGCAGATGCACACCGGATCGACTGAAGTTATGTTGTGGGAGACCAGGTTTTCATTCGTATCAAGCCTAATGAGAGTACCATATGGATCGGGAAGGAGAAAAAATTATCACTTCGATTTATAGGACCGTTCAGAATCCAAGAGAAAATTTGACCCATTGCCTAACATCTCGTACTACCACCCCACTTGCATAAAACTCATAATGTATTTCATATATCTGTTTTACGTCATTATGTTGCTGATAAATCACATAAACTAAATTGGAAGGAATTGCAAGTACCAGACGTGGGAACCCTCATGGTAGAACTATTACGCATATTGGAACGTAGAGTCTGACAGCTCATGAATCATCTAGTAGACCAAGTTAAGGTCTAGTGGGACAAGTATAGACCAGGAGCTGCTACTTGGGAAGATGTCGAGACACTACAACAAGACTATCCCTCACTTTTGACCACCTCGAGAATATATTTCTCGAAGGTAAGGTGTATGTGACACCACCTTTGACTTAGACAGCCAGGATTACTTGAGACCTATATGCTTTATTTTTTAGTCACAGTGAAACTATTAAATGATACACTTAAACTTTAAAATGTATGAACTTTTATGAATGTTTAAATGTTATTGATGATGATGTCTGTAATGCGATCTACTATGAGAATGTAAATTGTACGAATGATTAAATGATATTCATGACGATGTATATGATGCGACATATTGTGAGAATGTGAATTTTATGAAGGATAAATGCTATTAGAATGATGTTGGATATGATGCAATCTATTTTGGTAAATGACAATCTTATGAATGGGTGTTGAAATTGAATTATGTGATATTATGAGATCTATTTCTAACAGGAAGACTTTGATGATAATTTATCGTTACAGGGATACCAAATTGAAATGATGATAGTATGCAATTACATGATGATAATGGATAGAAATGTATGAGTTTGTGTTACAGAATAATCTACAGGTTATGGGCTATGAAATAGACAAGGGATAATGATGATGAAAGTGGATATCAGGACCACTAACCAAGAAACATTATGGTATGAATATTGTATGTGGAATTTATATTGGTTTGGATGCATTTCTATGATATGTGGAC
>JZKD02S0025592.1:222363-279103 GCA_000966675.3 Picea glauca | reverse complement strand
GGATTCATTTTTTTTGGAGGAGGGAAGCATTTTGGAGGAGGACGAGAGGTTTCTGGGCATGGTTTTTCTGGTTCTGTGGGAGAGTTTTGCAGACTGTGAGCATCATTGCAGGGGGCACCGGGTTGCTCGGGGTTTTGGGCACGGGGGCCAAGATTCATTTCGGTTTCCTGGAGCTAGGGAGTCGGACAGGATGCTCCTAGCTGGATGGCAGGATAGTCGGTTTGGGCAGTGTTGGTCAATGCATCAGGCTAGGAAAGACAACAACAAGGCAACAAGGAAGGGACAACCATATCAATGGGAATTAGCTTCAGAAATAGGTATTTATTTGTGATTTGTTGAGTTATTTCCATGCAGTAGATAGATTTTAACTTATGCAGAATATTTATGCTTTTGAATTGAATGAATAATTTACGTAAGGCAATTAAATGTTAATTGAATTAAAATTTTGTATTTAATTAAGCTAGGTCTCTACAACAAGAAAATGGTGTGTCAGAAAGGATGAACAGGAAAATCATGGAGCATGCAAGGAGTATGAGATTACATGTTGGTTTTCCATTACAGTTATGAGTAGATGTTGTATATAATGTTGTTTACTTAATAAACAAGGGACCTTAAATCTCTTTGGATGGTAGAATTCCAGAGGAGGAATGGACAGGAAAAAAGGTAAACTATTCCTTTTTGAAAAACTTTGGTTGTGAAGCATTTCTCCATATTGATAAAAAAAATAGAACAAAGCTTGAGGCAAAATCCAAGAAGTGTACCTTTATTGGATACGATGTTAATGATTTTGGTTATCTCTTATGGGATTATGAAAATAACAAAATCATTAGGAGTAGAGATGTCATATTTAATGAGAAGGTCATGTTCAAAGATCAGTTGCAGGGAAAGAAACAGGAAAAAGAAAAACAAGAATACACAGTGCTTGATGAGATCATTGAAAAAGAAATTCCAAAGGAACCTGAAAATCAAAATGTACAACAACAAGATCAGCAGGTACCTCAAACACTTGCAAGTTTTGTTATAAAATCTACTAGGTTAAGTATACCCCCTGAACAATACTCTCCTTCATTGTATTATTTATTGTTGACTGATTCTGGTGAACCAAAATGTTATGAAGAGGTAATGTAGGTAGACACCAAAAAGAAGTGAGAGCAAGGCATGAAAGAGGAAATGGATTCCTTGGTAAATAACCATACTTGGGACTTGGTTCAGTTGCCTGTAGGAAAAAGAGAATAGCAGAATAAATGGGTTTACAAGTTGAAGGAAGAAGATGGAGGAGAAAAACGGTACGAGGCTAGACTTGTTGTAAAGGGGTTTGAACAAAAGAAAGGTATAGATTTGGATGAAATATTTTCTCCTGTTATTAAAATGACTTCAATTAGGACTATTTTGAGTCTCATGGCAGTAGAAGATTTACATCTTGAACGGTTAGATGTAAAAACAAATTTTCTCCATCGGGATTTGGAGGAAGAGATTTATATGTAGCAGTCACAGGGGTATGAGGTCAAAGGGAAGAAGAATTTGGTATGCAAGTTGAATAAGAGCTTGTATGGCCTAAAGAAAGCTCCAATGCAGTGGTATTTGAAGTTTGATAGGTTTATGACAGAATAGGGTTATAGTAGATTTCATTATGATCACTGTGTTTATTTTAAAAGGCTATAAAATGGAAGCTATATTATCTTTCTATTATATGTAAATGACATGATTTTTGTAGGATATAAATGTGCTCAAGAAGAAATTATATAATTCATTTGCGATGGAGGATTTGGGTGATGCAAAGAAAATCCTTGGTATGCGAATAACAAGAGACAGAAAAAATCGCAAATTGACATTGTCTCAGGGTGAGTACATAGAGAAGGTGTTGGAAATGTTCAGAATGTAGAATGAAAAACTAGTTAGTACACCTTTGGCTAGCCATTTCAAATTAAATAAGGAAATGTGTACCAAGACACAAGAGGAGATACAATACATGTCTAGGTTCCATTATGCATCAACACTTGGTAGCTTGATGTATGAAATGGTTTGCACAAGACTAGATATTGCACATGCAGTGGGAGTTGTGAGCAGGTATATGAACAATCCAGGTAAAAAACATTGGGAGGCAATAAAGTGGATTCTTAGGTATTTGAGAGGTACTGCTACTCATGCATTATGTTTTGGAGGTTCAAACACTTTTCTATAGGGATATGTTGATTTAGATATGACAGGTGATAAAGACAACAGGAGGAGAACCATAGGGTATGATTTTACTATAGGTGGAACAACATTAAGTTGGATTTCAAAACTGCAAAAGGTTGTTTCACTTTCAACAATAGAGGCACAATATGTTGTTGCTACAGAGGCTAGTAAAGAAATGATTTGGTTACAGAGGTTTATGGAGGAATTGGGAAAGAAGCAAGAGAATAACAAGTTGTACTGTGACAGCAAGAGTGCGATTTATCTTGAAAAGAACTCGGCCTTCCATTCAAAGACTAATCATATACATCTACGGTACCATTTCATACGATCTGTCTTGGAATATGGACATTTGAAGTTGGAAAAGATACACACTAGCTAGAATCCTGCAGATATGTTAACAAAGGGAGTAACCAGGGAGAAACTGAGTTCCTACTCAGTTTTAGTGGGTCTTCAAGAATGAATATGAATATGAGAAGTTTTCTAGGTCCAAGAAGGTTCAGAGTCCAGCATATACAATAGCGATGGAGTTGTTGAGATCAGTCTCCAAGTGGGAGATTGTTGGTTCTGGAGCCTAATTATCTTCCTAATTCAAAGGTATTTTGTTTTCATCTGTGTTTATACCCCATGAAGTATTTACACCCCGAAAGTATGTACACTCTTCCACGCGGGGGAGTGCAGAGGGGCGTTACCCCCTCTGCGGGGTTCGGTTACCCCCTCTGCATTATAAAAGTATATTGTAATTTCATTGTAAATCTGGACCATTCATTATAAGGTCACAGATATAATGGTAGAAGTTATGTTAGGGTTTTTTTCCCTAGAAGGCAACCCTCTCTTATGAGGGAAATGTATTGTGGTTATGTATCATTCTGAATATTTTATTCTGAGATAGGATACTACGAGAGAAAGAAGAGGAACTTACAACGAGTTTGTTGTAGGTTGTATTCCTTCATTTGTTGGATAATAACAAGGAATGACTTGGAAATTTCTCTGGTGGACATAGCCCACACTGGGTGAACCATGCAAATTTGTGTCTCTATTGTATTGTGTATCTTTTGTGTTTTGTTTCTGCATTTGTTTTGTTTTATTGCTCCATGATCCTGCTTTTCTAACAAATTTCAACGCTTCAAAGGAGCGTTGAGATGCTTCATCCCAACATAATGGGACCTATTTTTTCAAAAGATGCATGAACCCTTTAGTGATCTCATCATAATTAGTGACAAAACGTCGAAGGAAAAACACTTTCCCTTGTAAGCTCTAAAGTTGGGGTTTTGTGCATGGGGGAGGAAACTGAAATATCACCTCAAACTTGAGGGGATTGACCATGATCCCTGTTGTCGACATTATGAAACCTAATAAATGACCTGACTTCACACAAAAGATGCACTTGTTAGGATTCAAGTGAATATGATAGTAGCGACATCTTTCAAAGATTAGTCGTAAATGGGTGGGATGATCAGATATCTTGCGAGAACGTGATGCTAGATCATGAAGGTATGCCTCTATTATGTGTTTGAGGTCGTGAAAAGAGAACGACATGGACCGTTGAAAGGTAGGTCCAACATTTTCAGGCCAAAAGGAATATTTTGATATGAAAAGCTACCCCAAGGACAAATAAAAGTTTTTTTATGTTGGTCCTCGCGTTTTATTTGAATTTGATTTTATCCCAAAAAATCGTCCATGAAAGAAAAGAATTCACAACCCACACAATCATCGACAATTTGATCAATAAACGGGGTTGGAAAATTGTCTTTCAGGCAAGACTTATTCAAATCATGGAAATACATACAAACATGAATTGTTCCCTATTTCTTGTTGACAGGAACTGGGTTTGATACCCATTCCATCAATTGTATGGGGTAGATGAAACCAGATTTGAGAAATTTCTCTACTTCTACCTTGATCATCGCTTCTTTTCGAGGATTGATCGAACGAAGCTTCTGCTGGACTAGTTTTACATCAGGATAAGTCGTCATTTTGTGTTCGACAATTCGTGGGTAAATTCCTGGTATTTTCTTGTAATACTAGGAAGAACATCGTGAAACTCTTTAAACGAATTGGTGTAAATTTGAATCTCTTTGGGGGAGAAATCGACACTGACGAAAACATTCTCCATGATGCCAGGGGTTCGATAGATATTGATAGAAATCATTGCAACAATTCTTGTGCATGTTTCCCTAGGTGTAAACTCTATGCATAGCCAGAGGGTTGATAGGACAAGAGCTATCTCCATTAATGGTAAAAACAAAATATCTCGCCTCTTTTCTCCTAAGCTATGGAAGAAAATAAGATCTATGATGCAGATCATCCTAATGTCTGTCAGGACCAATCATTGGTTGTAGGATCACCTCATCAAAGGGAAAGACTAAGTCTAAAGGATCTTGGGTGGTGAGAAAATATTGAGCCCAAATAGGCTCGAGAACTGGATCTAACTCCTATGAGGGAGACAGATCAGGCTTGGACAAGGCTTGTTTCACAATGCTGTACACAACCTCAGCCGTAGATAAGGGCATGGCCATGCCAAGGTGCCCTATCCCTTCCATCGAAGCCTATGGGGAAGGTAAAGTCCATGGTTCATGAAATTAAATCATTTTAAAATACGACACTTGAAAAAATGCATCCCTCAGTTGGTTGGGAACAACCGATAAAAGCATTACATCATTAGAAGGAAAAAAATAATCAAAAGTTCCCATCGACAATGGAAACAATATGACACCTAAGTTGATAGTGTTAGGCTACAGGTTATCAACCATCGGGACTGTGGATTCCCTTATGAAGGGTCAGGGCGAGAGAAGGACAATTGGTCGATGGTTACAATTCGACCCTCACGCGGAAAGAATAAGACCCAAAAAACAATTGCAACCACTCCATGCATCACATAATTCCAACTCCATCCTAACAAAATATTGTAGTCGAGAGGCACATCAACTACTTCAACTTCGATGGACATAATTTTATCCCCTAACTGTACAGGGAAAGAAGGAATTATACTGTGTGGTATAAACAATCGACCGTCAAAATATGTAAGCAATGTAGGCAATGGATACAACTCAGGCTGGCAAATAACCTTCCACCATGACAACAAAATCACGCAAGTTGAGGCACCCTCATCAATCACCATATTGAAAAAGATCCATTTCAACGATTTCATGGTGTATGTCACTACTATCTAAAAGGTGATGTGGTGAGGAAGATGAGGTTTAAGGTTGGTTGGATCGAAAATGATCATTCTTGAGCTACAAGTCTATGTCTCTCCCAAGGTTGACAACATATAATTTCTCTGTGAGGGGAGACTCTGAAGAACCTCTAGAGAATACATTGCACAAAGGGTTTGTGCCAGATCCTCCACGATGGAGTAGTTTTGAGTGGCCCTCGCGTTTGGGTTATGGCAAGCCTTCACCCACCATCTTCTCAATTTGAAGAGGAGTCAATGGCTTGGAAGCTTCCTTTCCCTTCTCAATGGATTTTGGCGTACTATAGTCATGAGACCTGGTTGATAAATTAGCATCAACGTTCATCATATAAATTTTCTTGGTCAAGTTGTTAGAAGTAGGCTCGGGGGGTCCCTGACTACCCCCAACTACACTCATGGATGTAGAATCCTGAGCTAGATTTTTCCCTTGTGGAAAAGGGTTTGTCAACACAACAAGATGTTGATGTGGTAGTAGTTTCTGGGATTCTGCAAGTTGAGGAAATATGTGAGTTAAGTGGTTGTCCGTGCAAATATTACATAGATACTTCACCTTCCTCTTCTTAGTTTTTCCCTTGCCAGTATTGTTAGAATCCTTCTTATCCCCTTTACCCTTCTTGTTTCTATGTATTTTCTTTCCCTTGGTATGTTGGTTGGTCTTGGGAGTTGTCTATTGCACACTATGTACATACAAAGTCTTGGTAGTGGGGGAAGTTGAACTAGGAGTATGGTTGGCCACAATATGATTTACCGACAATTACTGCAACTGATTCAACAATATATCCATGGACTTGCTTTCTGTTGCTCCCACTATGCCATCAACGCAGGGCCTGGACTTTTGTTTGGCCTTATCGAGAGTAGATTGTGGCGCATCGGGTAAGGTCTCATAAAGCATGCTAGAATGGGAGTAAATTAGTTCTAGCTGTTGGGCTCTCATAATAGCCTCCTCCTTAGAAAACACCCCGGACATTGCTATGTATTTGGACACAAAAGGAACCAAAGACTTTAAGAACAACTCAAGAAAGAACGCAGGAGGTACCTTGACCTTAATCAAATATTTGCTATGCCTCCAATCTCGAATAAGATCCAATATGTGGTCAGCCTTAGTCTACTCAAATTTGGCCAACAACTCTGTGTCGACATCGTATCTCAATACCAACTGGAAATGGTTCAAGAAAACCATCGTTAGGTCATTAAAGTAAGAGTAATTCAAGTTGTCGAGCTCGATATACCACTTCGCAACACCCCTTATAAGAGTGCATTGAAAAATTCTCAACTGAATGAAGTAGTCTTTCAATGAATTCGATAAACACCACAAGTGAAAGGTAGTCACGTGATCACCTGGATATTTTCTAGGATTTCCTTCGAATTTAGGAATGTCAAAAGGAAGCTTAGTCGGCATGGGGGGCCAATGCAAATCGTGACAGATCAAGTCATTTAATAATCTTGACAAGTATGGAAAATGCAGTGTTGTCAGAAAGGGTAGTTTTGGTTGTAGAGTATTTACAAGAAAAGAGAGCCTTGTATTTTGACTAGCACTTGGTTTCCAGGAAAACTTGGACTATTGGTGAGGGTTTTGGTAGAAACCATGGCCTTGATAAAAAAAAGTAAATTGTGTCTGTTGTTGCATCATCTGTTGAATCCTGAAGTTAGACGACCCAACTTGCACATGGGTTTCTCCTTATGAAGCTTTCCAAGGACCTTGGTTGGGGATCGCCCCAGTCGATCTTCTCGACATAATTAATGAACCTTTCTTAGGGTTCCATTGAGCATGGAAGGGTTTTCTCCCAACCGACATCCCTTGCGATGGAAATGAGCCCTGCCAAGGATTCCAAATATCTTGTGTGGAGTATACTCTTGTTGCCATTGCCTATGAAGGAATGATACCTTGCACTGGATTTTGTTGACCAAAGCTGGGGTTTCACCTAGTCAAGAAACCAACCTATGAAAAAGCGTTGTTCCCAAATGCACCAAACAAAGAGAATGGAATAGATCCCACCGACATTGTGTAGGATGAAGGTCCCAAACTGCTTCCACTAAACAAGCTATAATTAGTGTTAGGCCTTATTGACTACTGAAATGCACCATTGAGAGAAGGGGACAAAGGAGGTATATGACCCCCACCATAAGGAATATCATTAAAAGGAGAATTAGTGTCCGTGGTTGATCCTTGCAAGGGAGCATTAGAGCTCCCTGGCCCCAGACTCATGGTCTATAAATTAGAGTAAGTAAGAACTTAATTTGTGTAAAAGTCTTCCATATCGTATGAGAAGGGAACGCTCGTCACATTATGAGTGAATGGAAGAGTGACCGAAAATGTTAAAGGAACCGATCCACTTCCCAAAGTCATGGGTGTCGGGATAGTTGTGGTCTTTAGAAGAGAAGGTGGGGGAGGAGGTACAATGTCCCCTCTAGTGGTAGTCATAATGATAGTATGAGGACTCCCAGACGAAGTAGCAAAATTTGCTTCCATTTTCGCTCGTCGAATGAACTAGCATTCAAGAGAAGTCACCTCAAGGGGGGATATATGAATTAAAAGAGATGTCGATAGGTCGGTGATCGGAGGATTTTCTGGCCTGAAACCCTCGTTCTTGAGGTAAAAAATGATAGATTCCTCCAGTGTCTGAAAGTCTCCTCTCAGAGTAGGCTCAGGTATAGTTTCCTACGTCCCGGTTTCTTTGAATGATTCTTCTTGATCAATTCTTCACCTTAACGGTGGCGGAGGGTGTCTCTAAAGTAGCTGACGACAAGACCTGAAGCCTTCACAACTGACGAAGTTGTTGATCTTCCACTTTGTGAAATTATCAACCGACATAGTAAGTTTTGACTAGCATGGAACAAAGAGAAAACACTAAAATTTTCCTAAATATAAATGAAGCAGTCGACTAACTAGTGGGAAGGACAGTTACGCCAATCGACAGTAGAGAAAATAACCGATGTAAGTGCAACTCGAACATGAAAGAAACCTTTGGGTATACTCTGTGAAGTGCAAAGTGGTGTCCTCCCTAGATAACATGGTATACCCTTGCAGTCACCTGTGTAAGTCAGTAAAATATAGGAAACTAAGTTTCCAGATCACAATAAGTCACTAGGCGAGTACAATCGACACCAAGGAAGATTGTAATGAGTAGGATAACAAGTCTGAATCCCTTCAAGGGTGCCGAAAGAAATTGGTCCATAATACAACTGACTATTTCAAATGGATTTGAGGTCCAAGAATATCCGTAGGAAAATGCAATCAGTATCATTCCTGAGAAAGACCCTCAATATACAATCCCCACTATGTTTGGTCCATCTTTGGAGGGGTTATCTCCTCTACCTTTCCTCACATGTCCTCGTGTTTATCCCCTGTGTTAGAGGGAGGTCCTGGATAACTCTTACAACGCTGGAGTTAAAACACTCCCTATCTCAGAATCCAATGTTTGTTTTAAATGGCCTTGAAGAGTTTCCTCTGCACACCTATTTCAAGGCCTTAAAATCCTAAACTAGTTGGGGAACCCTACAAACAGAAAGTCTAATATATTTTAAGTTAAGCGTTAATTTTAAGGCTTTATTTATGCAAAGGGTGTGGTAGTGAAACTAATGGTGTTTTGAAGAGATGAAAAGGGAAAAAAACTTTAGAGAATTTGAAAGAAATAATATACTTCAAAATTAAAGCAAATCTTGTAACACTCTTTGTAAAATTAAACTTTTAAATTAACGTTTCAAGATCATATAAATGAAAGTTTCCTAAAAAGTGTTTTTGTTTGACTAAGAAAAACGAATTATATTTCAGGAAAGCAAGAAAGAACGTTTAAATTGAGACTAATTTCTTTTGAAAACCAACAACCTAGTCTATGTTACCAAACTAATTGCAAGAAAATAAATTATTTTATTTATTTATTTTTTGAACTGCTTTAATAGGAAAAACAAAAGTAAAATATTTTTTGTTTTTCAAAGCAAGAAACGGAAAAAAAGAGAAAACATAGACCAATATTGACAGAGACCCTAAGCGAACTGCGTAAATTCAAGGATTCAAAATGAAACCAAATGAGGATCTAAAAATTGAAAGTTCACTCTAAACCTCTAGGGAAAACAAAAAAAAGTCAATAAAGCAAGTTAAACAAAATATTTAACCCAAGCTAAGGCTAGAAAATAGAGACTCTGGAAGGTCCAAAAAATCCTTGAGATGCCTAAAATTATATCAGGAAAGAGAAAGACATATTTAAAAAAAGAAACACTTTCTTGACACAAATATGCAGGTTGTGTACCAACAACTTGTGTATGTACGTGGAATATATATTGTGCAGAGGGCGTATGTAAGTGAGATGAGATAAAGTAGAACACGTACACCTATCGGATTTAAAAAAAAAAAGAAAAATACTAGGAAGACTGACTGGGTAGGAAAAAACTGGTAGGCACCTTGCAAGTGACCGGAGACCCTTAAATGACTCAGTGAACTTGATAAAAACTCAAAAGGTAATAAAGAAGCCAATAAAAACCCAAAAACCTCCCTCTAAAAACCTAGAGAGACTCCCTAGTGGATTCGCCAATTCTGCTAGTAGGAAAATCCCCCTACAACTATACGAGGGTTATAAGTATAGACAAAGCTATGAACTCCCTTAAAATACAATCTAATTCCTAAACTACCTCAAACACTCCAAAAAGATGAACAAATAGAAATAGAAACGTGGATCATAAGAAATACCTTTAGTCCAACGTTCGATGTAGACCACCTCCAACTTTGTAGCTTCCCAGGCTACAAGCCTCCCCCCAAAGTTGACCTGCAAGAGTACTTAGGAAAAAAATGCTACAAAAATTCTATTTCGACTCATGAATTAGGGTTAGATATAAATCATTATGCATAAATCAAATTAAATACATAAAGACATTATTTCGGATAAGAACAAGATTATTTTATTCAATATTCAAAAATTGGAAATTACAAACTTTGTAGGTCGATGCTCCTACGAACCTGGTCCATAATCCTCTTGATATTGCTCCAAGTGCACTTATCCCAATGCTTTCTCTCACAATCAGCTGATCACTTAAAATGAAGGGATGTAATTGTATATGATAAAAGGCTAAAGAGGGAATGTTAAGAAAAGAACTCAAAAGGGTTGCAAATACTTGGGCAAGGAGGGAAAAGAGATTTGGGAAGAGTTTTACCATTCGAATGCTTGATGTTGGAATGAGACCCCAAGACCTCCTTTTATATGACAAAATTATAGTTATTCGGTTTGGGGACGGGCTATAGACAGTGATTTGGTTGGGAAACCTCCAATAACCTGTTAATTCCACCAAATTACTTGCAAATTTTGGAGGAAAATGTGGGTTGTTTAGTATGTAGCTAGCGTTTGTACATGGGATGTCTAGCATGCAGCAAACGTATGTACATGGAAAATACTACAACAAGTCACGTATATTCTCCAAAAAATGGTTTTTTAAATAGAGTTCCTCATTAGTATTTTGGAAAATTGCGCAAGTAGAAAGGCCAATGCCATGTATGCATAAGTAGGGAATTTTAGGGCTATAACAACGAGATTTATTGAATGTCAATAAGTGAAGTCTGAAAATAGACTTCCAGTAGGATTATTACAACCACATGAAATTCTTGAATGGAAATGAGAAGTCATATCGATGGATTTTATTGTTGGATTGACATTGACAACAAGGAGATACGATTTTATTTTTGTAGTTGTCAACAGTTTGACGAAGACTGTGCATTTTATTCCAATTCGTACGACATATCAAGCACCTGACATAGCTAAAAAAAAAATCAATGAAATTGTAAGATTGTATGGTGTACCCAAGAAGATAATATCTAGTAGAGGATCAATTTTCATTGGACATTTTTGGACTAGTTTCCAAGAGGCTTGGGCACACAATTAAATTTTAGTACATGTCACCCTGAAACCGATGGAAAAACAAAAAGAATGAATCAAATTATAGAATATATTCTTTGAATGTATGTGATGGATCAAAATAAATGATGGGAATAATTTTTACCATTGGTAGAATTTGCGTACAACAACAATTATCAGAGTTCGATAAAGATGACACCTTTTGAGTTTCTATACAAAGTACCATGTCAGCCAACTTTGAGTTGGGATTGACTAGAGAATAGGGTCGTGGTGGGACTGGAAGTGATCCAAGAAATGGAAAATAATATGTGAATCATATGAAAAAGGATTAAGGAAGCGCAAGACCGATAAAAGAGTTATGCGGATGTGCATCGTATTGACCATTGTTATGATATTGATGATAAAGTGTTTTTGTGGGTGAAGCCACATAAGAGTTCAATTATGTTTGGAATGGATGCTTAACTCTCTCCAAGGTTTTTGAGACCTTTCAAAGTCATAGAAAAAAAAAGACCTATGGATTTCCGACTAGCCTTACCTGATTCTTTCAGGTGTATACATGATGTGTTTCATGATTTAGTTTTACATCAATATATTTCAGATCCGTCACATGTTATTGATTTGAGTTCATTGAAGGTATCAGATGATGGTGCTCTCAAAGCGGAGTCAATCTACATACTGTACCATCGCACTCAAACACTATAATGTCTATTAGTCGATTAGGTCAAGGTCCAGTGGGACAACTATAGTCCACATTCTACCACTTGGGAGGATGCACATGAGATGCATTAACAATTTGCATATTTATTTGGAGATCTTGATACATAGAATAGTAGCATATATTCTCTTGATATATATATTAGTAGCTTGATATATTGTTTCATTGTTAGAATTTACAAAATTTGGGACAAACTTTAAAACAAGTGGGGGTGTATGTAACAATCATATTTTAACTGACCACATTTTCATAACACTGATTATTATTTGAGGACATTTGCATTCAAGTGATATGACTAAACATGGTACATCATAATTATCTGATTTGATTATGAGTTTATGCTATGATTGAGTATTGAAATTTTCATATGTTATGGACGTATAGAATTGACATGTATTATGGTGAGGTTTCTTGAGTGTGTAGGAAACATGACATGATGAGGATGTTGATGGCATCAACAGAATACCTCAGAATCCAGATTGAGTCAGGGAGTGGACTATTAACTTTGATTATGAGTACTTACTAGTATTACGCTTGTATTATGATGACGATTCCAGTTATGGATTTCATTTATAAAAGTTAATAATATTATCTTTTTCAGTGGATCCATTCACGGCGATGCTTGCTAATCCTACTCACATATGGAGTAAAGGGGTCATACATAGATATTATAAAGATGACGGAGAGGTGTGGCAACATCCATGTCATAGCCTACTAACACTCCCGTCGTGACCTAAACTGAAGGTTAATGACTACCTTTTTCTAGAGAGGTTCACAATGTCATGAGGGAAGACTGTGATAGTCACTCATGAGGATTTATGAGGGTCATGCAATAAGGCAGATTCATTATTCCTCGGTAAGCCCTTAGTCCCACACAAGGTCGACAAGTGGAGTATTGATTCCAAGCATCAGACAACTTCCAAATGAAGTCAAATGGCGAGTGGAGCCCTTGGAGCACGTAGGTGCATTTTGAACAACACATTGCATGAATAAATTAACGAGTTAATAAAAATCTAGAAGACCTTAGAGAAATAAAATAATTACTTAGAACTGATAGAAGGAGAATATAATTTTTTACAAATTTATAAATTGGAAGCATAATAAATCTAAGTCCAGTTGTTATGCCTAATAAAATTTTATAGAAATGGATCTAAGGGGAATTAGACTAATTAAAAATATGGAAAAGGGATCTATTAAAAATTAAGACGTGCACAATGTGTGCATGAATCTAATAATTTTTTTTAATAAAAATAAACTATTTCATAAGAGAATGGGGAGTCAACATAGAGGTAGAATACTAAGTCAATCTAGACTCTAAATCCTAACTAAGAGAAGAGTACAAATCAAGTTCCAAGTGTAAATTAGCTAGGAGACACAATAAAAGAGAATTTGGGGAACTAAGGGACAACTAGGAGAACATCTAGGATCTAATTGAGGAGGTGAGAAAAAAATCAATTTATTAAATTAAAAAGAAACAAAACATGTGCAACTTGAGGGAAGAGTAACATGTGTACAAGGTGAATAATCTCTCAATTGATTATTAACAATTAATTAATTATGCACGAGATGACAAGTGTCAAGGTGAAAATTCTTATTAAAAGAATTGTGAGAAAACAGTAGGGACCCTATTATGGGATGACTGAAATGTTGTAAAAAATATTCATGGCTAGTTTACTTGTGTGAGTTGGGTTGCAAGTTTTTCAATGAGACGGAAGCCTCTAATTGCGAGGGAAAACTTGAGCTACGATTTCTGAAATTGTATGTGTGACTTCTTTGTGGATCCGGGGATAAGGGGGAAGAAGAGTACCCCTAGCATTGACTGGGAGGTACCCTGGAAATCAATTGATTGGCAAAAGAGAAGAAACATTTCACGAGGCTAGGAGAAATATCAATTTCTAAACTTGTACTCTTGTGGTTACTCTATTTTTCATTGTTTTAGTTATTTTAACTATTTAAGTAATGATGATTTAATATACTAGTTGTATAAGTGGACTGAATGATTTAATTCGAGACATTATTATTTCAGGAATTATATATCCCGTTTTGTTTTAAAAATATGATGCGTGGATTAAAATGATATAATTTCGAGACACTCTTCATGCATATGTATATAGTTGATTTATGCGTAGATCAAAGAGTGAATCGAGATATTTTAGAAAATTTATATTTATTGTTTTAATTACCCTCCCGACACAATCCTTACTTCAAGATTTTCTATGGAGTAATATCACACCTATCTCACCTTGAGGTGTAGCTACAACAAGTGAAAGGAATAGTCACCTCTCGAATATAGAGGGTTGGACAATTAGTAGATGGTGTTTTCCCTCCGTGAAAAGCAAATGCTTTTCTGACTGAGATTTCCTGCCAAGATAGCGGGTTGGACAGCTGGTAAAATCGTAAGTATCTCCATAAATAATAATGGTAGTGGACCGAGAACCCTGTTGTAATGAAGTTTTTCATTGCAAAAGTTTAATCATTACTTGGTAGATTATTTGCTCAGTATACAATAAGATGTATATATATTATTATTATATTACAATTGAATTCATAAGTTTTGTATATGAAAGAAAACATTCTGAATACAATTGATCTAATTAGGGTGTATAAGGGTATTTATATTAAGAAATTTATTTTATTTTATTAATGAAATGGATGGCACAATATAGATTAATGATTTAACACTTAAGGTTTTTATTGAAATTTTAGTTTTTAACTTGCGCGAGATATAATTAAATAATTCACAAGCACATTTAACACTTAAGGTTTTTATTGAAATTTTAGTTTTTAACTTGCGCGAGATATAATTAAATAATTCACAAGCACAACCTTAGATAAGGTAGATGGACGAATTTATATATACATTTTGTTACAATGGAGAGAATCTCGTATTAATGCTAGAACATCTTTTAGTTTTTGACAGAATGTTTTAGTATTGCCATAGGTGAGATACAATAATTTATTACATGTCTAATGTTGTACTTAGTTGTGAATTTGTATGTTACCTTGTGCATTCTCTAGTGAAACTTTGTCTATTATAAAGGTTTTTTTTAATAAGTGATCAAGTAGTACAAATTTTACTCTTGATTTTCATAATTAATGTTTAGAATTGTATAACTCACTTATTGGTGTTCGTTTTAAGAGGGTCATTACAAACCCTTAATGAATATTAAATTGCAACATAACCATTGAGGAATGAAGAAGTTCAACATAAGTCAACAAAGATCAATGTTGTAATGAGACACGACCATTAAGGAATGTTGCAATCTAAATTAACCTTTTAAATTTTTTTGAATTCAATAGAAGTTAGTCAAGATCGATGTTGCAATGTGACATCACCATTAAGGAATGTTGCAAGTCGAAATAAGCCATATTTTAATGTCTAAATGGTCTATCATAGTTAACATTAGTGAACAAGGTCATCCATGCTCATCATGGTTAGCCATAACCAACCATAGTGAAACATGATTAACTATAGTCAACTATAGTCAAACATCTGAACCCTGGCTAATGATGGTTCATCATAATGAACCATGGTCAAACGATTGTTAACCATATCCAAACATGGTGAACCATTGAAAACCATGTTAAACATGGTTGACCATAGGTGAGCCATGATCAGACATGGTGAAATGTAGCCAACCATTATCTACCATGGTCAAGCAAAATCAACCATATTGAGACACAATAAACCAAAGTCAATCATATTCAGCCATTGTTAATTATAGTCAAGTGTACTTAATCATACTCTCCCATGCTTAATTATGGTAAGAGGATCATTAACCATAGTCAAACAATGTGAAACATAATCAATAATGGTAAACATGGTCAACCATATTCAATCATTATCCACCATGACCAACCAAAATCAACCAAATTCATTGACATGGTTGACCCTTATTGAACATTAGAATGCAATGTAACCACTGATGAATGTAGCACACATGTGAACCATGGTTAGCAATAGTAACACGTAATCCACTAGGGTCAAACCATTGCTAATTGTAGCACATGATGAACCATTATCAACCATAGCATCTTAGAGTCACCCTTGTTCAACAATCGTTAGTCACAGTTAAACATGGTTGATCATAGCTAACTGTTGGATTACTAAGAAGGGGGGTGAATCAGTAATAGAGAAATTTAAACCTTTTCAACCATATAATGCAAGTTTTATATCAGTGTAGAATTATCATCCAATAATTGCAGAGTAAATAAACAATGAACAAATGAGAAATCATACACATACAAAGTACACCAGTGTTTTTACGTGGAAACCTAAAGAGTGAGAAAACCAAGGAATTATTTTTCTTATATGTCTTGAATAATTAGATTCACTGGAAGCACCAACTTTCTTTTTTTTCCAGCTGCAACTAGAAGGAGGCTCCAACTCCCTAGTTTCTCAGGTTACAACCTAAGGGAAGCTCCAACTCCCCAATTCTATGGCTACAACCAGAAGGAGGATACAACCCCCTATGTTCTCCAGCTACAACCACCTTTCCTTTCCCCATCCAACCGCCCTTACGTAGAAGTAGAACGATGGAACCACTGTCACACTATCACTATGAGATATACTGTTGTAAGCCTGTACCAATCAACCTGTAACAACCTGTACCAATAACCTGTGCCAACATGTACCATACATCAACCTGTACCTCACCTATACCATAAACAAATGCATCAAACATTCACCAAACCTGTACAAATAACCTGTAATCAACCTGTACCATAAACAAGTGCATCAACCATGCACTAACCTATACCTCAACCTGTACCATCAATGAGTGCATCAACCATGCACCAACCTATACCTCAACCTGTACCATCAACGAGTGCATCAACCATGCACCAAATATGTACCAATCATGGATCAAATACACATAAACAATCACTCATCAAGATGTACCAACATCATCAACTATACATCTCATATATGTGCCAACTCATCAACTACTTGTCTCAACCATGTACCTCAACCGTACACCAAGTACATATACCAATATAACCGTCAAAAGTTCTTTAGCAATACGTCACACTATCCATAAGAAAATAACATAAACCCTTACATCAAACCATGTGCCACAACCTCACTGCTATGTAGCCTCAAGCTAAACCAACAACTTCAGCAACACATCACAACCAAAATACCAATACACATATGCTAAATACCAAGAAAAAAATACCAATTGTATCCCTCAAAAAATCTGATATATGCAGTAATAATGAACATACAATACCATATCAAGAGCTAAATCCTGGCTCGAAAAACATACCTCAAACAAGATGTGCCATATCTCTCATAAATAGACCCCAACCATGTTGCTACTGCAATTTTTCTACCGCACTTTTTTTGCTGTGACTTTTCTGCCGCACTTTTACTGCTGCAAATTTTCTGCCACAGTTTTCCTGCCACACATTTTTTGTCGGATTTTTCCAGCCGCACTTTTACTGCTGCAATTTTTATCTATCAATAATACCTTCCCAAATAACATTTCACAAAAATATATATTCAATGATATTCAAGTGTGATTAAATGAGAGATCCTTGCCTCTTATTTATACTTTCATGTAGCATCCCACTTTCCTTATTTTAGGGAGTTCTCCATTAACTTTATTATCTAAATAATTTCTTTTGCAAACACTTTCACTTTTGGGGGCTTCTAGATGACTCATGAGGGTTCTCCAACTTCACATGGCCATAACTCTCTAACCGTGAGGAGTTATGTGACATTCCACATACCACCAGAAATGACATGACATGTACTATCTATCTAGAATAGTCTTACCTATAAATATATAAAAACTCATAGCATTATCCATCAAACAAACTTGGGTCCATTACCCAAACTTTTGTGCTACCAGAATCCACTACCAGACTTTCTTCAAGGGTTGATATCAATGGAAACTAACCCGATTAATCAACACTAACAATAGTCAAATGTGACAACCATTGTTAAATATGTTCAAACATAATCAACCATGGTCAAAGAATCACTAACCATAGTCAATCATGGTGAAGCATAGTCAACTATGTTAAACATGGTCAACTACAATTAATCATTATCAACTATATTCAACCATGGCCAACCAAAGTCAACCAAACTCAATGAGACATAACCATTAATGAATTTTTTAATGCAACATGACCATTGATAAATAAAAGAACAAAACATGGTCAACCATAGTCAACCATGTATAATCACAGTCATACATGGTCAACCATAGTCAACTATGGTCAAACATGTTCATACATAATCAACTATAATCAACCATGGTTAATCATAGTCAAACATTGTTAACCATATTCAACAATGTCCAACCATAATCAACTATGGTATAGCATGGTTAGCCAAAGGGAACCATGGTCAAACATAGTCAACTAGAAGCAACCATAGCTAAGAAAATTCAATCATAATTAGCCATTAGTAACTAAGGTCAGCCATAGTCAAACATAGTAAATGATACTCGATCTTAATAAAACATGTCGATTATAATCAACCAAATCCAACTATAGTCAAACAGAGTCAAACATAGTCAACCGTGATTAACCATAATCATATCAATGCTTTCATTTTAATAATATTAATTTTCATAATAATATATGATAAGTGATATTCCTATGAAATTGGGAAACCTTAATAAAAAATTTCTCATAAAACTTACGGATCAATCTGAAATACCAATTAGAAACCTTAATGCAAAATCATTTTTGAGATGGTTTTGTATTGATGAAGTTGATAAACTTTAACGAGAAATTACTCATAAAATATTATAGGTCGATTTAAAATACCAATGAGAAAGATTAATGGGAATGTGTTTACAAATTGTTTCTTATTTATGAAATTGGGATGGTTTTGACATTGTAGCTTATAAATATGTGTCTTTTATACAGAGTAAAAAAATGTTCTAACAATGTTAATACAATATGAAAAAATATGGAAATGCAGCTTGTTTTGTAAGAATAAAAGATACTTTAATTGGAAACATAGTCCTTTACATTACATATATTAAACAATTTTAATAAAATATAAAATTACACATCTTTAAACAAAAATAACATTTTAAACATACTTTAAAATGACAACGTTGATGATGGTGATGATGGTTAACTTCCACTGAAACCAATATTGGTGTATCGAACCTTAAGAAAGGTAAGAGATTACCCAGAATATTTTAGAATGTTATTTTGATGCTCAGAAAGCATTAAGAGAAGCATTCCAAGATCACTATAGTTTTGATTACTTAGAAGGTTAGGAAGCTCGGTATTATGACAAATATTTTCAAATTGAGATCTTGTTTGGGTATACACAGGGAACTCTAGTAGAAAGTGTTTTTTATCTTCAACCCTTTGAGTGTCACAAAGGTGACAAATTCTTTCATGCCATTTTCTTTTGGGAATTGTCCAACACCAAGTTTCACTATGTATCTCATGAGAATTAGATTTTATTTTTGCAATATTGATTCTCTTCCTTACACAAGTCAAAATAAAAATATAATTTTGATATTCAAGACTAGGGTTAACCAAACTTCACATCCATATAATATAAATGGAGTGAGTCCATAATTTATAGTTATTTTCTTATCCCATAGCCAAAGGTCTACTAACTTACAATTATTTTCAATCCCGTAATAAGCTTTCCACAATCCATTTATACTTTTCTCAATGATATAGTTCTAATTGATATTGAGATGAATATCGATTCCAAGATACTTGTACAAAGGAAATTTATCCAAGCTATTGTTATCATACATGAAACTATCATAGGCGATCTTTTGGGATTTAATTATCATAACCTTCCTTTTGTCATTTTTCATTACCATCCATGTACTAGAGAAAACTCCTTAAGGAGTCCAAGTTTCTTTCTAAGTTCATAGGGATTTCTCACCATAATAACAATATCATCAAGATATAGGATGATGACCATGACTATACTAGCAAGACTCAATCCAACACAACCTCTAGCTTCCAAACAATGTTCTAACTTGTCAATGTTTATGCCAAAAAGGGTACATGATAGAGGAAAACCTTTCTTGAATCCAATGTTACAGTTAATTTACTTTGACCATCCTTTAGTTCTCCAACTTGGAAATAAAAGTCTCATACAATCATACTACAACAAATGTCAACTCAAAGGGAAATTTTATCTCTTCTAACCTATTTTAAAGGCTAGTACTAGAAACAATGTCAAACTCTTTTTTAAAGTCAACAAAACAACAAAGGAGATTGGTTTTATTGTTGTGAGACACCTTTGTAATGATAGTAAGTGTGACAAGGCGATCAAGAGTTGAATGATAGCCTCTAAAATCGAGCATGGCTTTCTAACCATATGCTTATCTTCTTTTCCAAAATACTTCCATATAGCTTGGCTAAAATGGGGATAATCATAATGGTCCTATAATTGGAGGGATTTGTTTTATTCCCACTTGTAAAAATAGGTATAATGAGGATTTGAGTCTAGGGTTTAGGAAATTCCTATTTTACAGCTAAATTAAAGATCTTGTTTATATGATGGATGAGAATAGGCCCTTCAATTTTTATTATTTCATCTTGGTATCCTTCAATGTCCTTAGATTTCCCATTTGTGAGTCCTTTAACCCCAAACTTTATGTATTCTATAGAAAAACTTCATCCCAAATATAAATGTTTCGAATGTTGTTTGGAATATTAGGGGATTTGCAAAGTTTTTTAAGGTAGGAATTTATATTTATGTAGTTCCTTTTTTTTTCTTTTAATTAGGGATTTGTATCTATTAATCTCATCATATTTGAAAGAATCATTAGAGGCATCCGTAATGGGTTTTCTAGCAAGTTTACAGTCATTATCATACCAAGGGTTGGAAATTCTATCTTTCCTTATACAAAACACTTTGATAGAGAAATTGTTTACGGAAGTAGGAAGGGTTGTTGTAAAATTATGATAAAGGTCTTTAAAATTGTTCTTATATGATAGAAGATTTAATTTAGTGTTTAAGTACTTTAAGAAGTGATCGGCCTTAATTTTGTGAAAAAACAAGTGCCTTTGGTTATTAGAGTTCTCCTCAATGGATTTTTTGTGAATTATAAAATTTAGAGTTAGAGTTAAAGGACTATGATCAGAGTCTGGTTCATGGTCATTTAAAAGGTTAAAATTGACTATTTGGTTGTATATGGGGATATTTGATATCACATAATCCACAACACTACTACATAGCCCATGGATGTCATCCATCTAGTTAGATTTTGACCATGTCATTATACCACCCAAACGGTTAGATTTTGTGAGATACAAAGCTTGATTAGCTCAGTACCATACAAATTCTCGGTTAGGTCTTCCGAATTTCTTTTGTTATTATGGTAGTGGAGAAACATTAACGGAAAAACATTATGGATCATTAAAAAATAACAATAAGAAATCTTAATGGAAAATTATTCCTAAGGTAGGTTCTATTACCCTTATGTAGAATTGTAACTTTAAACATTGTTTTCTAGAAAGTTTTTTTTTTTTAAGGAATTGGAAAACTTTAATACAAATTACTTAGAAAATATTAATTTTTTTTTTTGAAATGGTTATAAATTTATGAGTTTTTTTTTTAAGTGGTTATATATTTATGAAATTGAAAAATCTTGATAGAAAATTATTATGATCAATTTAAAATAACAATAAGAAATCTTCATAGAAATTTATGTTTGAGATGGTTGTTTATTTATGAAATCGGAATGGATTCAATATTATTTTTTTAACATAGCAAAAAATAATAATAATATAAGAATGTTATTATATAATATGTAAGAATATATATATTTTAATTTATATTCTTATTTAAACATAACAATATATTTTTAATTTCTATATAAATATTGTTTATAGTATTATTACATATTAATTTAATCATATATGACAATTATAATATACTATAAGTAATATTAAAATAACCTCGAACTAAAATATTTATATATCAGATTTTCAGAGCTTGATGCGAGACCAACATAAAACTCTAAACCATCTAGGGTTTCATGCAACAGGGGGCCTTATACCCTGTTCACAAAAGGCCCTCTTTGTATGCTATTGGCACACACATCTCTGCAGCTCTGTTTGAAACAATAGAATGAGGGCAAACAGGGGGGTGAATATCCCCTCTTACCGCAATGTAGCAACAAATGACCCATAAACCTCATGTGCACGTCGACCGTCTTTTGAACCTCCAATGAACTTAAGAGAACAATACATGTTAGAAGAGACTGATGGAAGCAAAGGGGCAAACATGGATGCAAAATCTTCACATCCAAAAGCATATCGGGTCTGGATACCCAGAAAATGCATCCCTCAAACTTTGGTAGCACCTAGATACGTCATCAAAACAACCAGAATAAGGGAGCATGCACAGTTCATGAGAGACCATTCCCTAATATGAAAATTCCTATGCCTTTGGCCCTCATAAAAGGACCTAGCTCATTGGATCAAAGCATGGTGGAATCCTAAAGGAGACTACGAGCTCCATCTAATCTCCAAAGGGTTCTTCACAGTCATTTTCTACAACTCCAAAGACAAGGATCGCATCTTCGAAGGAGGACCATACTTCTACAACTCTGTAGGTCTCTACCTGCGCTTCTGGACATACTGATTTTTCTCTGAAAAGGAAGATTTTTTCTATGCACCGGTATGGATTCGCCTCTATTCCCTTCCTTAATAGTTCTCATTGGAAGAAATTTTTATGGGAATTGGTAATACACTGGGAAAACATGTTAAGTCTTCATAAGCCAAAAAAAAGAAGAAAATACACCTCCTACGCAAGAATATGTTTTTATATGAACATATCCAAAGCTCTACTAGATACATTAATCCTAGAATACAAGGATGAGGAATGGGCCCAAACCATAGACTACGAATAGATTCCCTTCAGATGCTAGAAATTCCATGAACATGGGCACCTATTCAGGGATCTCCCCCTAAATGCTCCTCCCAAAATAGAAGCTAAAGAGAAACCAAAGGAGGGTTTCACCTAGGTTTAGAATCACAGAAGACAAACAAAGAAAAAACCCACCACCAACAATGGAAGAAAGAACCCAAATACCAACTCCTTCGAAGCTGTCAACCATCTTCCTAAGGTCGAAGAGGTGGAAAACCCACACAAATCTGGGAAAAAAGGAGACAACAACAACAAGGAATATCAACAGCCACAGGCACACCCGATTCAAGGAAACCAAGTGGACCCACAAGCTTATCCAAACTTAGGGAAATAAATAGAGAGGGAAGAAGACACAATTATGGAAATGGATGAGCAAGACCTAGTTGAAATCAACTTAGATAGGATAGAAGAAGAACTCAATAAGAAATACCTACAAACTATACTAGAAGACTAGCTTAGAAATGTCCATCAGGTTTTCCTAGACTCATCAGCAGGGGCCACCTCTAGACTTGGCATTAGTGTGGACCCAAACCTAGACACCAGGAGAAATCCAAAGGAAAACAAAAGGCACAGGAGAAAATCGATGCACAAGCTAATAAAAGAGGCAGGAAATTACATGATCAACTTGGGATAGATAGAAAGTCTCTTAGAGATCTCCTTTTCTCACCCACCAAATTGTTAATAATGAAGATCATCACCTGGAACATTAGAGGCCTAAATGGGAGATCCAAGTAGAGGATTCTCCAGAAGTGCATACAAACTGAATACCTTGATATTCTATTTCTACAACAAACAAAATGTGAGGGGAAAACAAAAAAAGACATACTTAAAAAATGTTGGCGTACTTGCAACTCCTATCACTTAGATTCGAAAGGCGCTACATGGGGTCTTGAAATTCTATGGAACCCTTCCATAGTTATCCTAGACCAAGGTTTCTTTACATCAAGCACTCTCACAGCTCACTATCGAGCTATTGGTTCAGACAAAGATGGGTTGATCACCAATGCCTATGGGCCACAAAACAACCAAGACAAGGATCTCTTTGTCTAAATCTTGGATTACCTAGGATATCTAGCAGATAAGAAGTGATGCATAACAGGTGGAGATTTCAATATGATCCTCACACTGGAAGAAAAAAGGGGAGGGAAAAAATGCCTGGAACAAGGCAACATAAAATTTCAGGAGCTCATGGAACATCTCAATCTGATCAACATAGAGAATGGCAATGTCACTTACACCTGGACCAATAAATGATCAGGGCACCAACAAATCTCTTGTAGGCTAGACTATTTCCTAATATTAGAAGCCCTCATGTTGGAAGGTCCAATGGTATAATCCAACATTCTCCCGAAAGTGGGTTCAAACAACTGACATGTTCATCTTTGGGTAGATACAATAGCCACCCCCAAGCTCAAACCTTTTAGATTTCAGAAATTCTGGGTCACCCACCCCGACTTCCAGAAGCTAGCCCAGAATTGGTGGAACAATGTGGAAATTTAGAAGGGAGACAAAATTTACTGCTTCCAGCAAAAGCTAAAACACTTCAAACAATAGGTGCGCAAATGGAACAAAGAAGTATTCAGAAATATATCTTAGGAAAGGAAAATGTTGGAACAAAAACTAGAGGACCTTCAGGACCAATTCCTTCATTCTGTGAAAGCATTCACTCAATAGTAGGAGGAGAATGACATCAAAAGGAAACTAGAATAAAGATACAAGCAGGAGGAAATCCTTTGGAGACAGAAATCTTGGGTTCAATGGCTCAAAGAGGGAGAGAAAAGCACCAAATTATTTCACCGCTTCATGATCCATATACGAGCCTTCATCAACCACATTACGAAGCTAGAAGACAACTAGGAAAACACATTCTTAACTCATCAAGAAATAACACACGAGTTGTTAAGATTCTACAAGGATCTCTTCTTATAGCCCCACATGGGCGACACCTTGACAATAGAGTGGGTGACCCAAAATATCCCAACTCTCATCACCTAGGAACATAATGTGGCTCTCATGAAACCCATAGCACAAGAAGAAGTCGACCAGGCTATCCAGGATCTTCCCATAGATAAGGCTTCAGGACCAGATGGTTTCATAATAGACTTCTTCCACTCTTGTTGGCCAATTCTAAGGGAAGAAGTGTGGAAGTTTTTGGAGGAATCACACAACTCAGTCAAAGTTCTCCCAGCACTAAATGCCACTTTCCTCACCCTAATCCCCAAAGAACAGAGGTTCACAAATATAAATAATTTCATACCTATAGCACTCTACAATGTGATCTACAAAATTATCTCCAAGGTCATTTCTCTAAGACTTAAGCCAATACTCCCCTTCATCATATCCAAGGAGAAATCAAGGTACATCTAAGGAAGGAAAATCATGGATAGTGTCATACTAGTCTATGAAATCATTTACTCGCTCAAAAGAACCCATACTCCATATATTCTTCTAAAACTTGACCTATCATAGGCTTTTGACAAATTAAGTTGGTAGTACATGAAATCCCTTTTAACAACTTTCGGTTTCAGCAAGGATTGGATCTCTTGGACAATGAACCTCATATCATAAACCGTCTTCTCAATCCTTGTCAATGGATTCCCCTCCCAACCCTTCACCCCCATGAGAGGTATAAGGAAAGGTTACCCTCTCTCCCCTTTCCTTTTTGTCATAATGGTTGAAGGACTAGGATGCTATATCAAGGCATCAATTCAAAATGGATCACTTCAGGGCCTTCCTCTAAATGGGTTACAACCGACAGCCTCCCATACCCAATTTTTCAATGACATGATGCTTATGAAAACCCTCACAGTGCAAGAAGCAAACAAACTAAGATCCATCCTCAACAATTTCAGCGAAGTATCTGAACCACCTTTAATCTAGCAAAATTGCAACTCTTCTTTTTCAATATGCCTGAAGCTATCCAACAATACATTTCACAACTTCTGAATATTCTTGTCTACTCTCTGTCCTCACAATACCTGGGAATCCCTCTTTCTGACTCGGCAGCTAGAAACATATGATGGGACTCTCTCCTCCTCTCCATCTCCAATCATCTTAGCAACTAGACCTTCTATTCCCTTAACCTACCATTCATAATTACTCTCTTAACGTTAATCCTTCAAGCCATCCCTGCCTACCTCTTCTCAGCCATAGCTGCCCCTTAATTCATCATAAAGAAAACAAGGAATTTGAAAAGGAACTTTCTATGGCATGGTCATAAACAAGACAAAAAATGGGCCCTAGTTAGCTGGGACAAAGTCTGTAATCCCAAATCTCTAGGTGGTTTGGGCCTCCGAGACCCTGGAAAATTAAATAACACCATGGGCGCAAAGATATCATGGAGATGGTTCAAAACTCTGGCAGAGATCTAGGAAAAAATTTGGAAACATAAATACGCCCCGAATACACATCAATCTCATCTCATCAAGATGTAGGATAAAATTCAAGGCTCCAACATCTGGAATGTGGCCTGGAAAAACTAGCCACTAATATAGGAACATGCTTTTTTGGAAATTCATAATGTCCATAATGCCCTATTTTGGATGGATTCCTGGTAGCTATTTCCACCCCTTCAATCAAAATAAAACCTATAATCCTATGAAAATCACATTCAAGATATTTCCACTCTCAAAGTGGAAGAATTGTGGTCAAACACCCCCAACAACTCTCCCCCGCGAAGATGGAAATCAACCCGCCAAAAACTCCAAGTTGCAACAGACTGTGACCTATAGCACTGGAAATAAGCAACAATCCAAAGGCGAATCCAGATAAGCACAGAACCAAATATTCTTAGATGGGGACATACACCACATGGAAATTTCACACTCAAAGAGGGATATACTCTATAGGAAAAATTCAAAAATCTTCAAAAAGATCGCAATTGGACAACAATATGGGAATCAAAATTCTAGTCCAAAATATCCATGTTCCTTTGGCTTCTAATTCAAAACAATATCTTAACTTGGGACAATCTACAAAAACGGGGTTTCAATGGTTGCTCAATTTTCCATCTCTGCTACCATTAGGCATAAACCATGGAGCACCTCCTAAATAATTGTCCAATCAGTGAGGAAATATGGAATCAAGCAACCCAGATTATGAGAAGAACTAAACGAGTTAATAACAACATCATAAGCACAATCAAGGATTGGGGACCTAGATATTTCAAAATTCCTATACTGAACAGAACCTAGAAACTCTTACCAAGCTTCATTGTTTGGCAACTATGGAAAGAGAGGAACAGAAGATTCTTTTATTCCTGGCCCTCCCCGCCCACCCTCCTGTGGACCACAATCCTCTTCTATCTCCAGGAAACTCTTCAGCTATGTTAGCACGACCATTTTTATTTCCATTTAGTCTCGATTTTGAGTCACGTTATCATCCATGAGCCCAAACATGTGAATTTAGGTACATAACACCATGATATTGAAGTCAACAAATGGCCAGTTGGACCTTGGAAATGGGAAAGGGTGTTAGAGTCGGAAACTGTATACGTGGTATGGGCATGTATTTTCCCAAAAGGTCGAATCCCATTAAGAAGCCAGTTTCTACGTACCCCGATTGAGTCAAGTGGTTAATAAAGGTTGCGTCGACAAGTGAAAAAGTTATTATCAGTTCATCATGAAGGCAGAGGGAATGAAAAATCGCAGCATTTGTATTATACATGCACAACAAACCGTATCACCTGCATTCGACACATGGAGATTTTCCATTAACAACCTGAAATTTGACTTGAAACATCTCGTCGCCATAAATTCATTGGGTTCTAGCATTTTTTTCCTCTCTTGGACGATTCGTTATAAATCTTAGATGCCCGATGTGCCCTCAAGTTATAGAACCAGGCCTAAGCTCTTTTCGCAGTTCCCCCTTGCAATCCAGTTGGTTTAGAACTGATCCCCGGTTCATTCGTTCAAAATGATACTTGCAGAGTATACCTTGGTCGTGCCATGGCGGATTATCAGAGCATAGGAAAGGGCGTGTGGAGTGACCCAATTGTGATGTCCAAACCTCAAATATATTGGAATTCTTTCGCACCCGTTGTGACCATTCCCAAAGATATGGAAGAAACCATTCTTTCACCTAAAGAAGAGACCAGATTAAGTCATAGAATAGATGAAACAGAAGAATTCATATAGGAGTGGGAGACGACAAGAGCCTCCTCCTCCAAATAGCAGCTACCTTGGAGGAGGGGCAAGCCGAGAACGAATGAGGATATCATGAAGGATAAAATTCCAGAAGGACTGCATGTTAGATTGGCAGCTCAAGAACTACTTGGATGTGTCATCTGGCTAGAACCTATGGGGAAATCGAGCCACAAATGTGGGAATAGAGAAAGGAAAGAAGATGTTGTGGGAGAAAGTGAGGGAATTCCATATCGGCAACTGAAGCAAGTAAAGCTGATTATTGTCGAGCTTTAGCAAGAGGAATTAAGAAGACAACTAGAGACAAGGACCGTAGAAGCATAAGCTGCACAAAGTCATGGAGGGAACGTGGCATGGCCAAAAAGGCAGCTTAGAGAGGTGAAAAACATTATTATCTAGCTGTGAGAGGCATAAAGGTTGGTAGAAGAAAGGCACACGGAGAATCCCATAGAATGTGAAGCGATCGAAAAGGAAATCTACGTGGCTCTTGCCAGCACACCAACAGAGAATGTTTAACAAGAGAAATTTTCTTCACGACAGTTTTGAAGTGATACGCGTCCTCTAAAGCATCTTGCCATTTTTGATAATGGTCGCAAGGATCAAAAAACTATTTCATGCACACAGTTGACCAACAAATACGTGCATTACAAAAGACGAAACCAATAGTGCAGACAATAAGTTTTGATAGACACATGTTCACTAGGATACCCGATCAAGAAATATAGCGACACATTTTTACCACCTCAGATTCTGACAGACGATCTGACCCTGTGGAAAACCTGAAGACAGTCGTTAGTGGACATGCATGATTATTTCCTACTTTGGGATAGTACCATACGAAGATTGTCTGGCGCATGTGGCATGTTTTTTCTAGTTTAGGGTTAACAGTTAGAAAGCAGAGCAGCCCAAGCGGTGTCCTCGTTTATATATTTCATCTTTTCGATGTAATCCAGGTTGGTTGGAAAATTAAGTAAATGATTGCTATTGTAGGTAATCTAATTTTTTGACCAAAATTTAATGCAAAGGTCCTCTGATTTGATGAAAATATTCTAGTTGTGATAGTTGGATTTATTGTGTCTCTTTATTTGTGTATGTGTTTCCTGTTAAATTTTATTTCATATCTTATACTGTCTATTTCAGAACGAATTTTCAAACCTATGGATTCGTTGTACAATGCCCCTTGTTCACACCACTTAGAGAAAACATTTCCTCTCAAGCTAACTCGAAATTTGTCCACAACGTCGCTCTTGAGTTACTTGCTTTGTTTTTCTCCTGCCACACTTTACGGTTTACACTGAAGAATGTTTCTTGTGTAGCACTCTCCTATCGAATCCAGTTACTAAGTCATTTTTTCTGTCTCTTCCTCAGATCAAGCCCATAGCCCAAGTTTTACTTTTTTGCGCCAATATAACCAAAAACCATTTTACTATAGATGTCAAATCTAGCCATTGTTTTTCAAAGTCATGTCCTATGCAGAGATCACGCCATTTTGGAGAGAGCCCTCTCCATATCTGAAAGGCTAGTTTTAGGTCTCAAATTTGGTTGAAATAGTTACTTTCGTAATTTGTTTATCAACCAAATAGATTTACGGAATGCTAACATCTCTAGCGTCATTTCCGGAGACAAAGTTGAAAATATTTTCCACGAGAAAATGACAAATGTTGCAGTTTGGCCCCTGAGGGTAACAGAGGGACAAACACCCATACCATTTGAAACCTTTAACCTGGTGACTCCAATCCAAACAAACTATTAGCCCAAGTAGAACTACTCAGGAAACTTGGCTCCAAAGACTTTTTACACCAAAGCGAATCCTGACCCAAACCCCTCTGAGCCTGTGTACGACCCCAAGAAGATTTTGCGCAAGGCTAGAGAGCAGGTGCTAGAACCATTTTATTTCCTAGACAGAAGTCTTTCCTTGCCCAAAGATGGCATGCAGAGCATTGACAACGTTTATTTTGACACACTTTTCGAGAAAACTCTGTTAAGGTCTAAGTCAGAAACCATTTTAGACAAGACCGTTTTCTACCCGAACAATTTCCAAGCCCTCGTGATAAATAGTATTCCCTAAAATCAGAATCCCCTTAGGTCTATGGCTACCAAATCCACTCCCCTCATCCTGTCAGCCCAGTTACATGACTTTCCTCAGAATTATAGCCAAAGAATCAGACTCTATGACGTTGAGGGAAATGTTTCTGCCGAGAAACACTTGGTTTGGTTTAACAACTTTGTCAACCTGGAGGAGGTAGACTACGCAGATGCAAAAATGAGGCTTTTTGTGCAAATCCTTTCGAGATATGTAATAGAGTGGTTCAAATCCCTCCCACCCACGAGCATTCAGGACTTCGCAACATTCTAAACGTCCTTCCTAAATAAGTGGGGGGATAAGAAAAATCCTTTGCACCTACTAACATAAATTATACAATAACATGAACAAAACACCGTAGGAAATGGTGTAGGAATTATCGAATCATTTTTTGAAGGTATACAACTCCATCCCTACTGAAGTAAATCCCCCTCCTGGTGCTCCACATTTGTGGTACAAAGATTCCTTTGACAATGACTTTTCTCTGCTGCTAAGAGAAAGAAGATCAGTGAGTCTAGATGCCATAATGAGTAACTCTATCAAAGTTGAAGTGAACATGATGGCGTTGTGAAAAATCAGACCGAAGTTCAATCAAGGCGACAAAAGAACCTAGGGAGATGCACAGTCATCGATGTCGCCATCCTCAGACGACAAATTCAACATGCTGATGAAGACTATGGAAAATTTGATGGAGAGAATGTCCATGGGAAATAGGCCTGTTGCACGAGAACAAAATGACCCAAAACCCAGAAATCAGAATCTTCGGAGGGGTCAGATTCCTCAAATCAAGCAGCAGGACCTAGGTGACCAATAGACAATACCTCCTTTCCATAAAAACTACACAGATGAGAATTTCAATCATTATTTCAACGACCAAATGCATTGTTGTGATGACAAAAAATTGCACGTGTTCTTGACAAAGAGAGAACACGATCAATATATGAGCCAAAACGAAGACTTCACACTGGAAACCGACGGTTGTATGATACTGCAAATAGATGATTCACCATCTTGGGAGACCAAATAATTTAAGAAAGGTTATCAAAATGCTATCATGCAGTTCCAGAAGAAGTACAACCTCCAGAGTAAATATCTATCTGTCGAGCCGAGACAAGAAGACTCCGTAAAGAAGCCTACAACAAACACACATTCCACGAGCCGACCGAGACCATACATTGCAACCAAGGATGCAACCGATAAGGTGAATTCGAAGGAGGAAGTCCCCAAAAAATCCTTAGAGACAGGCCGAGAGATGAGTGGAAAAGAGGTAGAAAAAACCTGCTCCCCTTTCAATTTTGAACACGAGATGGCCAAAATCAAAATCTTGATCCCATTCAATGAGCTAATTAGAAGGGGTGAGTATCGGGAATAAATCATTAAATTTCTGAAAACGGGAGGGGCCCCCGATACTCTAAACGTTCAATACAATCTCCCCACCATCTTGTTTGGTCCACACGTCGAAGAGACAAGAGATGATGAATATGTCCCCCCTTTCTATGTCAGTCTGAAGATCCATGATCTGAAATTGCATAATTCCATGCTTGATTCTAGCGCATCACACAATATCATGTCGAAGGTGGTCATGGACGAGTTGGGTTTAGAAGTCAATAGACCATACAAGGACCTTTTCTCCTTCGATTCGAGGAAAGTCAAATGCTTGGGTCTCATAAAAAACCTGGTTGTATCGTTGGTTCAAATCCCCGCCAACAACATGGTCATGGACATATTCATCGCAGACATACCCCCAAAGTTTGGCATGCTGCTTTTGAGATCGTGGGCTGAGAAGTTGACGATCACGTTGCAGATGGATATGACATACACCATTATCCCTGTTTTTGGACACACTAGAAGGTTGTACAGAGAAGTGTTGGTGAAATACATAGTAAGAATCAAGATCCAACCTCACAATCATCTTATATACGTTGTCGACAACTGAGTAGGTTCATCTATATTATACAATGATTTTAACTTCAGAGAAGAGGGATTGATGACCATCATGATAGTTGACAAGAAAACCGCGCAGGAAACAATAGAGTGCATCGACCCAAAAGACCACACGAAAAATGAGGTCTGGAACATGAGTTTTGATGATGTAGTCAACCGAGAAGGATTCAGGGATGGTATATGGGTGAGCCCCCCTAAAGAAAGCATGTATTTGCGTTCATTCAAGCTCATGTTTGAATGCACTAACAACATCGTTGAGTATGAAGTGCTAATCTTGGGCTTACAAGTTTTGAAATAACTAGGCACGCAGAGGATAGTAGTGCGCGAACATTATGAGATGATCAAAAATCAGGTGAAAGGTGTGTATCAGACCAAGCACCCCAGACTGCGAGCGTACAAAAATCTATCTTTGGACCTTCTCAAAGGATTTTCAGAGTATGACCGAACCGCTATTCCCAGATAACAGAATCATATCATCAATGCGTTGGCCACCTGGGCATCAGTTTTCAAGATTCCCATTCTTCCAGATAAAAGATATGAAATTGAGGTCAAGCATAGGCTGACAATAGCCGACAACATCAAACACTGATAGGTGTTTGACGATGACAAACAAGTGGAAAGGCTCCTCCTCATGAGCGACGAGTTCTCTAACACATACATCAATGAGGAATACTATGGCACTGAAGATGAGGGCACATACACCCTCAGTGACGATGACCCTTTCTAAAACCAAATCACGAGAAGGGATATAATATAACTAAAAAAAATTATTATTCCAAAGGGGTTGGTACCGCTATAAAAGTTGTTTGACTAAAATGATGTGGCTAAGAACCCAAAGATCACCGCAAGTGCAGAAGACGTGGAAGACTGCAACATCAGGACCGAGGCAGAGCCAAAGATGGTAAAATTATTAAAAACACTCAGTTCGGAGGTCAAGAAGGATTACATAAAACTCATGAAATATTTCTTGAATGTCTTTGCGTGGAGCTATGACCATCTGAACGTGTATGACACGAAGGTGATTCAACATGTTATCCCTCTCAAGGAAGATCAGAAACCTTTCAAATAGAAGCTGAGACGGATAAATCCCATGTTGATGCCACTTATCGAAAAAGAGATAAAGAAGCTTTTCGATGCCAAAATTATTGTTTCCTTAAGATTCTCGAAGTGGGTAGCTAACTTAGTACCTATGAGAAAGAAAAGAAGTGAAATTAGACTGTGCGTAGACTTCCAAAATTTGAATAAGGTGTCTCTCAAAGACCACTGCCCGCTTCCCAAAATGGACTACATCTTGAAAAATGTAGTGGGATCTCAGAATATGTCCATGTTGGACGGTTTCTCAGGATATATCCAAATCATGGTCCACCTGGATGATAGAGAGAAGACTTCCTTCACCACTCAGTGGGGAACGTTCATGTACGCTAATATGTCGTTAGGCATGATGAACATTGGTGCCACCTTTCATAGGGAAATGGACATCGTGTTTGTTGATGAGAAAGACAAATTCATCATGATTTATCTCAACGACATCACAGTGTATTCTATCTCTGAAAAATAGCATCTTGAGCACTTGAAGAGGGTTTTCCAAAAGTGCAGACAATTCAACATATCACTGGATCCAAAGAAATCTCATTTTGCAGTGGAGGAAGGCAAGATTTTGGGGCACATCATTTCCAAAGAAGGTATTAAAATAGACTCCAGTACGTTTGAATGGATTTTGAATATTGACACCCCGCACAGAAAAAAGTAGGTACAATCTTTCCTGTGTAAGGTGAACTTTTTGAGGATATTTATCCCAAATCTGGCAGAAATCATAAAACATATGACTTGTATGCTCAGAAAAGGAAATGAGATTAAGTGGAACCTAGAGGACAAGAAATCCTTCGAAGATATCAAAGTGGCTCTGACTAAATCCCCTATACTAGCCAGCCCGGACTTTACAAAGGATTTTCTAATTTTTTCATTTTCCTTAGAACACACTATTGTCGGAGTACTATTGCAGGAGGACGAACATGATTTTGAGAAACCCATAGCCTACTTCAATCGGACACTGTTTGAAGCTCCCCTAAAGTATGACATTATGGAAAAGCAGGTGTATGCCTTAGTAAAATCTTTGAAGGAATTCATGACATACATATTGCACTCCCATGTCATTGCCTGTGTGCCCAACAGTTTAGTAAAGGACATCCTAACTCAGCCTAACCCGGAAGGAAGGAGAGGGAAGTCGATAGAAACCATGTTAGAATATGATATTGAGATAAAGCTGAAAAATTTGTTCAAGGGTCAGGTCCTCACGAAGTTGATGGCACAATCAGACTGTATGAACTTCAATATTGATCTGTTGGAGTGTCCTCAAGAATAAAAAGTTGCACAGATGCCTCAATGTTTCATTGATTTGTCGTGGTATGAAGAAATCATATATATATTGGAGAATCTTGAAGCCTGTCCAGGCGTGAGTAATAATAAGGAAAGATTCCTCAAGCTTAAAGTGGTTAAGTTATGTGTTTTGGACAATTCACTATATTGGAAAGATCCTGGAGGAATACTGTTAAGTTGTTTGCTGGAAGACAAGGCGACACAACCCATATAGGAATTTCATAGAGGAGAATGCGAAGGGCACCACTACTGGAATACCACCGCGCACAAGATCCTGAGGGTGGTTTATTACTAGTCGAATATTTTCACTAACGTATATAAAGAGGTCTCTAGCTTCCTAATAGCCATATTTTCAATGGGAGGAGAAAGCTACAATGCTTTTCGTTAAAGACAATCTCAGTCGAAGAACCTTTCATGCAGTGGGGCCTAGATTTCATAGGAGAGATAAACCCACCATCCTCCATGTAGCATAAATGGATTCTCATGGCCACCTATTATTTTACAAATTGGATTGAGGGGGTCCCCACAATACAAGCCATTAACGTGGTCATCATACAGTTCCTAGAGACAAACATCTTGTCAACGTTTTGGTGTCCTGTTAAGATCATAATAGATAATGTAGTCGCATTCAAGTGTAAAGGGATGGAGAAGTTTTGCCATGATTATAACATAACCTTGGGGCATTCAACGACATATTACCACAAGGAAATGGGTTAGAGGAATCCTCGAATAAGAGCTTGACCAGGATCATCAAAAGGCTCTTGCAAGACAACAAGAGAGCCTGGCATAAGAAGCTTATCTACACGTTGTGAGAAGATTGGATTACCACCGAAAAATCCATATCAACGTCACCTTTTCATATCATTTACGACACAGACATGATCTTCCATACTGCGCTGGGATCTCCCGTCAGGAAATTGTTGCAAGAGCAAGAGGCCGAGCCAAATGATCCATAGAGGAGGATAAACCAGCTCATTCACACGCAGTAGGCAAGGGAGAAGGCGTATAATCGATCTCAACTCCATCAGGAGAGGATAAAGAAATATTTTGACAAGAATTCCAAGCAGGAGGATTTCCAGGTGGGAGATTTGGTGTTTAGATGGGACATGAGAAATGAAGATAAAGGAGAGCACGTGAAGTTCGATCACCTTTGGAGAGGGTTGTACAAAATCGGTGCGTACTACAGGGACAATGCTTATTTCTTGAAAGGAGTGGATGGAGAGTGTCTTGGTTGGGGGCCTATAAACGATAGGTTCCTCAAACGTTACCTGATGATGTACTATCCATTTAAGTCATTTTTCATTGTAAATAATCATTTTATTTTTGCGTCGAGTCAGTAGGTCAGTGAAAAATTGAAGCCCGAAGTAAAGGCCCTAAGTTTCTACTGAAGTCCTAGAAGCTATCTCAATAAGTCTAGTTTGTTTTATGTCCATCATTTATATTTCTTAGTGTCTAGATATCGAATAAATCCCAATGGTCAGAAACCTCATCTACTGTTCTGTGCTACCTCACAACGAGGATAGCATCCCCATTGGAGCCAACTGTTAGCGCCACCATTTTTCTTTCCATTTAGAGTCGGTTTTGAGTCACGTTATGATCCATGCGCCCAAACATGTGAAGTCAGGTACATAACACCATGAGATTGATTTCAACAAATGTCTGGTTGGGCCTTCAAAATGGGAAAGGGTGTTAGAGTTGGAAACTATATACGTGGTATGGGCATGTCTTTTCCCAAAAAGGTGAATCCTGTTAAGAAGCCACTTTCTACGTACCCCGATCGATTCAAGTGGTTAATAAAAGTTTCTTCGGAAAGTGCAACAACTATTATCAGTTCATCATGAAGGCCGAGGGAATGAAAAATCACAATGTTCATATTATACATGCACAACAAACCGTATCACCTACATTCCACACACGAGGATTTTCCATCAACAACCTGAAATTCAACTTGAAACATTTGGTCGCCATAAATTCATTGGCTTCCAGCATGTTTTTCCTCTCTTGTCCGATTTGTTATAAATCTCAGATGCTCAGCGTGCCCTCCAGTCATAGAACCAGGCCTAAGATATTTTTGCAGTTCCCCCTTGCCAATCCAATTGGTTCAGAACCTCTCCCCAGTGAATTCGTTCAAAATGTTGCGCACAGAGTATACCTTGGTTGCGCCATGGTGGATTCTCAGAGCACAGGAAAGGGCACATGGAGTGGCCAAACTGTGAGGTCTAAACCTCAAATATATTGGAATTATTTCACACTCACGGTGACCATTCCAAAAGATGTGGAAGAAACCATTCTTTCACCTACAGAAGAGACCAGATTAAGTCGTGGAACAACTGAAATAGAGGAATTCATATAGGAGAGGGAGACGATAATATCCTCCTCCTCCAAACAGTAGCTACCTCAGAGGTGGGGCAGGCCTAGAAAGAACGAGGAGATCATGAAGGCTAAAATTAGAGAAGGACCGCACGTCGGATTGGCAGCTGAAGAACTACTGAAACACATCATCCAGATAGAACCTGTGAGGAAATTGAGCCTCAAACGYGGGAATAGAGCAAGGAAATCAGATGTCGTGGGAGAAAGTGAGGGAATTTYGTCTCAACAGCTGAAGCAAGTAAATCTGGCTATTGCTGAGCTTTATCAGGAGAACATGGAATTAAGATGACAACTARCGACAAGGAACGCAAAAGCATGAATTGCATAGAGTCACAGAGGGAACGTGGCATGGATAAAAAGGAAACTTAGAGAGGTGAAGAACGTTATTACCCAGCTGCGTGAGGCGCAAAGGTTGGCAAAAGAAAGGAACATGGAGCATCCTGGAGAATGCGAAGCGACTGAAAAGGAAATTTGCGTGGCTCTTGCCAGTGCACTAAAAGAGAAAGTTTAATGGGCATAATTTTCTTCACGACAGGTTTGAAGTGATATGTGTCCTCTAAAGCATCTTGCCATTTTTTATAATGTTCACGAGGATCGAACAATTGTTTGTTGCACACAACTCCCCAACAAATAGGCACATAATAGAAGACGAAACCAACAGTGCGGACAACAAGTTTTGATAGACACCTGTTCACTAAGATATCTGACCAAGAAATAGCGACACATTTTTCCCACCTCGGATTCTTATAGACGATCAGACCCCGTGGAAAACTTGAATATAGTCGTTAGTGGAATGGTATGATTATTGCCTACTTTGAAATAATACCATATGAAGAGTCTCTGGCACATGTGGCGCGTTTTTTCTAGTTTAGGGTTAACAGTCAAAAAGAAGGGTAGCCCAAGCAGCACCCTTATTTATATATTTCATATTTTCAATGTAAGCCAGTTTGGTTGGCAAATTAAGTAAACAAATTCTATTGTATGTAATCTGAGTTTTTGACTGAAATTTAATGCAAAGGTCCTGCGATTTTATGAAAAAATTCTAGTTGTGATAGTTTGATGTATTGTGTCTCTTTCTTTGCGTATGTGTTTCATGTTACATTTTATTTCATATCTTATACTATCTATTTCAGAATGGATTTTTGAACCTACGGATTCACTGTACAATGCCCCTTGTTCGCGCCACTTTGAAAAAATGTTTTCCTCTCAAGCTAACTCTGAATTCGTCCACAACGACGCTCTTAAGTTACTTGTTGTGTTTTTCTCCCACCACACTTTACAGTTTACACTGAAGGATGATGCTCACCTAGCCTTCTCCTCTCAAATCCAGTCACTGAGTCATTTTTTCTGTCTCTTCCTCAGATTGATCCCATAGCCCAAGATTTACTTTTCTGCACCAATATAAATAGAAACCATTTATTAGCCAAATAGATTTACAGAGTGCTAACAAGCTGCAAGAGTTGAACTAGGAATACTTCCCACTAAACGAGGTGATATTTCGATCCTAAACTCTTGGGGCTTCTTGTTGTCACACTCCACCCCTCCCCTGCAGTCCCCGCTAAAAAAAAATTACCTCAATCCCTCTATGTGGCTTCCTCTCCCCCCCGCATGAATTTCACAAAGTAAAGTTTGATGGTTCTTCCAAAGGTAATCTAGGAATCTCAGGTTATGGAGCTGTCATAAGGAATAGTACGGGCCAAATTCAATGCCTCATCACAAAAAATATGGGATTTGATACCAACAATTAAATGAAAATTTGGGGTCTCATTAAAGGAGTGTAGATGGCTCTTGACCACAATATCACCTGCCTGATCATAGAAGGAGACTCCAAAGTCATAATCGATGTGGCAACAAAAATCATAAATGGAAGAGATCTAGAAAAACTAACCCCCAGTTGGCACCTCCTTGGCCCCCTTTACATATTCAAGTCAGTTCTTAGGACCTCTCTAACTCTCACCACCTCTCACATAAGGAAAAGTGAAATCAAAGTGGCAAAGACACTATCCAATGTAGGGGTTGATTCCACATAGCAGGTCATTTTCACTGACACAAGGCATTCCCAAAGCTCATCCCTCTAGCTCCATTGCAAGGAGATAGCCTAGCAGGACTTACCTCCCCTGGATGGGGTGAAACCTAGACAAAGTCCAATGACAGTTGGAATCGGGTAGCCAGGGGAGTTATTAACCCTGACTACCATCCCACAGTCATTAACTTACCCATGGATCACACTGTGAGGAAAGTTATGGTAGTCCACTTGGATAGACTGGCTGAGTCAATGGTCATGCGAGCAATCTAGAACCAATCTTACCAGGACCAGGTTGGTTTTCAACTCATATTCAATGGAAGGAAGGGTTGTCAACTCAGAGATGAGCAACAATAAATGAGATTTCACCCCGCTGCATTCCTCCATTGTTCATCCACCCTGGTGTATTCCTTATTTCCTTCTCTTTGGCTCTCCCAAGAGTTCCATCATTGCCTCAATCTATGTTATTTTCTTGAGCACAAGCGTCATATACCCTAGCTCTGATACCCTCCTCCCTTCATATTCGTTCAGTCCCCACAAGCTCCTTCTCAGCACCTCCCAACACCATCTCTCAACCTCCATTCCCGTAGCCCTTCACCTCCATACTCTCCCTAGCATGCCTAGGGAAAGAGGGAAATCCAAGAGGGGTGATCATTATTACAAAACCCTCTTCCATCATAATAGGATCTTCCCCTCCCACCTAGCTCTTATTTCCCATTTCACAAGCCCTCGGCACACCAACCAAAGGTCATAGGAGGCTCCTCAGTCCGCTCCTCCTCAGTTCCATGGCATCAACGTGGTAAATGAGGAAGTTTCCTCCTCTTGTGCACAAAATCCTCCATCTGCCCCTCTTCTTCTCCAAGGACCAAGCTCGGTCAAAGAGGAGGTGCCACCATCATGCACACGCTCTCCTCTGGCCACCAATCTCTTCCCCCCCCAATTGTCAATCCATCGAACCCCTACTACAACGATGGTAGTTGTATGGTGAAGGAGGAAATCCCCCCAATATGGAAAGTGGAGTAAAATGTAGTGGAAGCTAATGAGATCACCACAGAGGTAGATGGAAAGGAAGAGGAGGAGTAGCCTCATCAATTCACAAACCACCTCATGGAGCACCTTCAACTCCTCTTCGAAATCAGGAAGAAATGGGATGACCAGATGCACTCTCATAGCATCCTTGGCCAAAGGATGGACATCACATTCGACGCACTAGTGGATTCTCCTACGTGCGCCAGATGCCCAACATGCGTCCAACGGTTCACCCCGGTCTACACAATTCATGGACAACTAGGCTCCGCAATGGAGCGAAGTTTCCAAGATATGGTTCTTCATCAATTCAAGTTGTAGGATTAATGACTTAGTTTACTACAGTAGCATGATAAAAGAACATACAGTTTTTTCATATACTGTTTATGTAGTTTTTTTAATAGTATCTCTATCAATAGTTGGTCCTAGAGACCATCTAAATATTGTACACACTTTTTTGTTTACACAGATAGGATGCATAATTTTGTGTAAGAATTTTTGTTCAAACAACTCTAGCATACATGATGATGTGTCAATCTCAGAACATATAAGAGCCACATGTTTTGGTTTCCCATCTATGGCGGAACAGGTGTCTTACACTTGTCATTGTACAACTTACAAATGTCATTAATATAATAATCTACTTTTATTTACAAAAAAAAATATTAAAATAACCTCAAACATGTTACTAGGTTAAGATATAACCTCTTAATCATTAATAATCTAAAATAATTAATATTAATAAGACTGTTATGTTAAACCGTATATAAAGAATAATTTTAGTGATATTAATAATTATAAATATAAAATAATTTCTTAAATTTGCTTAACTACATTAATACATTATAACAATCATACAAGTATTATAACATGTATCGATATATTTTATTATTATTTTTTTGTAAATTAAAAGATTGTATTACCTTATAAAACTGAAAATTTTACATAGAATAAGGAACCTGGCAGTCAACTTACTAAAAAGAGAAAACCCGAAATGACTCTAGGATCGTTTAAAGATAACCAAAATTATCCCTATCATTGTATCTAAATATCCAGTTTGTTGTATTTTATACATAAGTGGCATGAAATCCTTTTACAATTAATCCTAAGAAACTCGAAAGAACAAAACTGAAACATGGACAAAAGAAAGATCGTATACCAGAAGTATCGTTGCCTTCATCGTTAGTAGGGGGATGATTCCAAGCTAGAGAAAGGATGAAAGGCTGACAACAAATTGGGAAGGGAATGGAAGAAGGTTTGCCTGATAGTGAATAAAAAACAATGTTCAGCGAACAATTGATGTTCTCATGATGAAACAACTGATCTGTTGTGTCTCTACAAATGTCTAGGAGAAAATTAAGGTGCTCCTTAGAGAAAATATGCATAATGGAATCAAGTAAGTCCTATACTTATCTATTGGATTCTTGAAGGGGGATCAATGGGGATTCTTCCTCAATTACAGGATAACCCCAGTGTCTTTCCAGTGGGTCACATGGAGACGTTTTTCCCATTGCACCTATGTTCAATGTAGATTTAGCAAGTTATTGAATTGGCCCAAGACGTGGCATGGACGATGTCTTTATGTCCTCAGGAGGTGGGGCGGATGAGTCCTCCTCTATGACACCGCAACTCCAATTCTCATATTCATTGTTAGTATCAATGGATGGCACTTCTATAGTGGGGTGTTCTTGGGGAGAATACTAGCTCAAAACATTTGCAGGGACACTGTCATTTCTATGGTGATTGGAAAGATATATGAAACAGTCCGGACCTTTGTGAGAACGACCACACTCATGAGTCATGACACCAAGGATGAGAGAAACATACAAAGGATGGGGAAAAATAAACCAGGAGTTGGCAATGAATTAGCCTCTCCAGAATAGAATCCAAGCACACAGACATAGCATAAAGAAGAATCATGTCAAGAGTAGTTGAGTGGCACAAAGAAATATTCTCATTCCAACACATTAAGGGAGCCATAAAATCTGATGAAACATTTTCCTATGTAGTACCACTCCCAATCAAACCCGACGTCATCATGAACCAGAGCATCAAGTGTCCCATGGAATGAAATCTCCATTTAGATATCCCTACATTAATGTGTGACCTCAAGAACTGAAGCATGGAGGAGAGGTAGTAGGAAGAGGTTTTCTTTAATTCCATGGTTGGGAGTGTTTCATCCCATATATGGATTTTCAATCTGAGTTAGCTAGGTCTAGGAATTGTCGGATCATGGGAGGAGATGGATGAGCATTAGCATCAAAGAAGATATCATAACCCCTTAAAACAACCACTTCATTAGCAAGTTTATTTGTAACTTTATTCGCTTCCTTGCAAACATGAGAGGGGATAATAATCAGGCAACGATGCATGAGGAATTTTAGTATTTCAAGAGAGCTAAGGAGGTACCAACCGGGGGATAGTTTAGTAGGGTCAGAGCCAAAGATTATTTTGGTAGAAATGATTATTTTGGATTCCCCCTTGATGATAATCTTCTTTAGACCTAGATGAGAAGAAAGATTAATTCTACGAATTAATCCCCATAGATCCTCTCAATTGTTGGTCTCAAAGCCCATATTTCCTACCATAAAATGGTTGATTCACCCCTCACTATTTCTGATCACCACCCCAAAGTCAGTTGGGCACAAATTCCCTAAGAGGATCCATCTAAATTCAATTTATAGAATCTTGGAGGAGGACATTTCCAATGTTTGGACTTTGAGTGACTTTGGTGTGGGAATTGAATCTAGCGGGAGATAGGGAAGGGTCAATATTCATATCCCACTCAGAGAGAATAATGCTCTCATTTAGATGATAGGTGAGGTCTTCTTTGGAACATTGTTGTGATATCATGGTTTCTTGAGTGTTGTCAAAGATCTCGGACCATACAAAATCCATTGAGGAGGGCTTCGAGTGAAAGACCGTTTTGTTTCATTATTTCCAGATTTGCCAGAAAACAAATTCCGAAAGAAACTGCCAAATTCTATTGAGAATTGGATTGTTGTAGGAATTTATTCTCCATTTTTTTATAGAGTGAATGATGTTGTCTCCTACTTGGTATTTTTCTCTGATGATATGAGCCACTTTGTACCAAAGTTATGCACTGAAAGGACACTGATTCAGAGTTTGTTCCATAGATTCCTTATGTTGCATACAAAGAGGACATGTTGAGGTCCCAATAAATCATTTTTCCCTTATATCATCCTAGGTTAATATTATTTTTTGTACTAGAATCCAAATAAAAGTGGAAACCTTTGGCCATATGTGTGATTTCCAAATTGCATACTAGATCAGATTCTTGGGAAGTAAATGGAATTATGCTTTGAGATAGTATGATTCTTTAATAGAAAAAATACCAATTGTAGAGTGCCCCCAACGTAAAATGTCTTGGTTCTCTTGTTTGTGAATCTTCCTCAAGGAAGCAATTTCCTGTCAGGAATCTAAGTTGCAGTTGGATGGAATATTAAGATACCTATGTGAGGTATTCCAATCCCTCCTGTGAGAATCTCAGGTGTTTCTTTCCATAAGTTGGATACCTTTATCATATTTTATTTTTTTCATTTTGGATTTGAGTTGATGTAGGATTTCTATAATATCCTCAAAGTTTTAGAATATTAAATTCTATGTGAACTTTGGAATAAATTTCCATTTTTGGAAAATTTGGATTTGGAAATTATTTTCCATTTATGGAAAATCCGAAATTGGAATTATTATTATTGTAATTAATTATTTGATGATCGTTGGATAAAGATTTGACTTTCCAAACTAGCCTCTTTTATTTTTACATATGTGAAAGACAAACTTTTTATAAATTAAATGTTGGAAGACAAATTGAACAACCAGGGTAAAAATGGTTGACCATGACTCCATGAGTGGGGAAAGGGTTTGAGTTACCTCAAGGCTGATTTTTAGAAGTGGAAAATGTGGAATTTGACCACTAGTAGCCCCTAAAAATCATGGATTTGTAAAGCTACAAATTTACCAAGGAGGGAAGGAAAGACCTAGGCACAATGATGCATATAAAAACAACATATGGAGGAGGAAAGACATTGCTTAGTATGTTGGAGAAAATAAACTATTTGTTTTTATCAACATTGTTGGTGTGAGGAAAAGAAATTTTTGATCTATCGATGGTGACTATAGCTAAAAAGGATCATCCAGTTTGCCCTTATGGACTCATGGTCAGACTAGGGGGTGAGCAGGGCAAGTGAACTTGGTTGTTTTTTTCTACGATTAGGTGGAACGTGGATGTTCCATTTGTATTCCAGCATCAGGTTTCAGATATGTATCTCAGCTTGTATTCTTTGTCAATGTTATATTTATGATTATCGATTGTTAGGAATATGATTGACTATGTGTACATGAAGGAAATAAATTTTTAAGGGAATGTATGATCATGTTTTCCTATGGCTTATTATAGTTAAATAATTACTCAAAATATTGGTTGTTTTTTCTATTCAAATCTGTACATAAGAAACACTTTAGAGAAATGGTGCAATAAGGAATAAACTTAGATGGTGTGTTTACCAAGTTCATCACATGTAAAGAATAGATAAAATAATAACAATCCATATATATTCTTTGTATTATCTATCACCACAGAAAGATAGTGATTCAGTAGACTACAAGTATATTTCAAAAGTAGTTGTCATATTCAAATGAACCTTGTTCAAAGTATTTACAAAAACAACCTTTGTATTCAATCGATCATGGTTAAAACATTACAGTTGGAGTACCATATGCCAAAGCCTCCACTACAACTTGTATTGTAAATAGATTCTAAGAAGTATGCATAAAATATGTATGTAACTGAATTAATGCACGCATAGATCAAAACTTGAATACCTTTCGAGCAAGAGGTATTTCTTTATTTGATTACCTCGATTTGAACAACCTGCAAAAGAGAAAGACGATGGTTTAGTAAACTATGCTAGCATTTTAATGGAAATCAAATATTAAGAATAAGTCAAGGACAATACTTAGCTTGAGTCATACAAAGATTCATATTGCCTTTTGTTCTTATGCGACAATCTGTCCATGATCGAGGAGGAGGAGGAGTGGACCCAAATAGACTGATGGGTACCCTCAGGACCCATAATTAATTTCACATATCCATACAAATAACTTTTATTTTTAAAAAGAGAAAACGACAACAAGAAATTATCATCAAAATAGATCATACACATATTTATTAAAAGGATGCACATATTCTCCAAACCCTATGTATATTCACATTAGACCTTTAAATTCTCAAGAGGCGCATAAGATGTGACCTGTGTTTTATCAAACTAGATATTTAAAATCTAAATAACAATTACAGAATGGTAAATATCCTAAAGTATGAGTGAATATTAACATACAGTAAGAACCAAAATCGCAGGTTAAAAATCTAACGTTGCAAAAATGAGTTCAAACCCTATGACTTTCGAATCAACTGCTGATTAGAAAAATTACCCTCTCATTTTCTAGCACAGAACAATCGATATAGGCAAGGCCTTTCGTAAAAGATTTAAACTCATAACTGTGAATCAAATGAAGGATACTGTCGAAGGGGCCATGGGACAAAGCTTCCTGTCATAGTTGTTTTACAACCATAGGATGCAAGCAAGTGGAGTTCAAACGAATAAAATCTTTATTACTTTGTTGTTATATACATAGAAGGTAAACATGAGTTGCACATAGAGAGATTAATATGGCTATTTATTTACAAAGAAGGTAAACATGAATGACACATAGAGGGATTAATATGTCTATTTATTTACACAAAAGGTAAACACGAATTCCCACAGAGGGTTTAACACTACTAATTATAATTGTAGAGAGTGTAAGTTTTCAAACTCCCCATCGAAGATCAATATTTCCATGTACATATGGAGTGTAAAGTTCATAATTCCCTACAAATTTCCAACAACCGACAAGTCTAAAACACCAACGTCTAGCGTAGTAAGGGTTGGTATCTATGGATGAATTCCAGAGGGTAAATAACAATATTACGTGGTGAAATAAAAGAAAACGTGAAAGGAAAACCAATGGTTTAACTGTTAAAATGATTTTGAGCCATGAAAGAACCGTGACAAGTATAGGCTATAACAATAACAACAAACCGAGGAGAAACACAATAATCCTCCAGCCGGGGAACCTTAATCATAGTGGAACCCCAGGAGAAAACACATACAGAGGTGCAATGGTGATGCAATGTAAATCCTCAAAAAAAGAAAGAAAATAGGGAGTTTGTTCATGAAACCTATCTTTATTTATACATTGCACCAAAACAAATATTTCATTCATGGTATATAGAGAGCAGAAGAAACAAAATCTTTTACTTACCTTGCGGATAGAAGAACCAAATGTGTTTTTTCCTCTTTCCATCGTTCATTAGGGTCGATCTTCCCAAGTCATCAACCATAAATATAGTAGGGGCAAATGTTAGTTACAATGCAATGCCCGATTTTTCATACAACTCAGAGGTAAGTTTCATGTCACAGGACCAAATGGGGAAAACAATGAATGAATGTGACCTTGAAGGCCTCACAAGAGGATGGATAGCGGTTGGTACACCCTATTGCATTGCCATGTGAAGTCAAGGGAGGTGGTGAGCCCACTCTAGGTAGTATCACCTAAGTTTCAAGTATGGAGAGTACGAGACAGGTCTCCCCATTAATGGACTAGGCCAAGATTGAATGACTATAGGACCCGACCTGTCAGCAACCATTAAAAAGGTTTCAAACCCATTTATTGTTGAGCCGTGTCACTAGTAGGGTAGGGTTACTAACTTTATGGTTATGGTTACGATATATGTTCGCTACACTATACAAAGGGAATACGACATTATGGTATCAACATATTAGTCTATATGTTAACGATAGGTATATCGTTGGGGATAGTGTTAGTGTTATGGTAACATATAATGGTCTATAATGTTAAATGATAGGTATATCATTTATGATAAAGTCATACGTATTATAGTATCCATATAATAGGTTGTATGTTAAACGATATACATATATTGTGGATAGTGTAGTGTTTTGATATCCACATAAAATTCTGTATGTTGAACAATGTATATATTGTTGTTGAAAATATTAGTGCTATGGTGTCCATATAATAATATGCATGTTGAATGATATATATATATATATATATATATGATTAGTATTATGGACATATCCATATGATAGTCTATAAGATAAACTATACACATATTGTTATGGTTAGTATTATGGATAGACTATATGATAATCTATAGTCTATATTATGTAGCATACATTGTTGATTAGAGCTAGGAGAACTGTAGAGATGGATGATAGATGATTAATGTTAGTCTTTTGCGCATTATATTATGGATAACATGTCTTGATATAAACATGGTGTTATTCTAAGGACTATGACAGTCCTGGTCCTATTTTTCTTCAATACAAATAAGTGTATTATTATAATCCAATAACGATAGCAAGTCTGTTATGCATACAATAAAGGAATAATGATATGTTCAATGGATTATCTCTGTATCACATTAAATGTTGGAGAGTCAAGAAACCTTAATGTCCCCTAACAATTTATTTTTTTGGGAAATTTGGGGTACATTACAATTTTCAAGGATTGTAGTGGAGGAAGTTGTTGCCAATATTCTGGCCAGAATAAGGCATCTTGTTCGTCTCTTAATTCCCAGAAGGCATGCTCCTGAATGAGGGTTCGATTGCACCAGGTTGTCTTCCAGAAATTTGAGCCTGGAACCCGATCAGTCACTCTAATTGGATGAGTTTCATGAATATGTGAAGCATATTTGTGTTTCCATAGCCTTTCCCATAATTCTTTTGGATGCTTCAACCACCTCCACCATATGTGTTCACCCATTATTTCATTGACCATACATGGATCATGGAGCCCGATACCTCCATTGAGCTTTGGTTTGTATATTTTGTCCCAACTAACTAACGCCCATTTGCTATCATATTTAAGACCCTACCAAAGGAACTTCCTTTGACTAATATTTTTTATGGTATTAAGCACAAATGAAGAAGAAGCTAGGGACAAAAAGAGATATGTGGGTAAATCTTGGAGGACATATTTGACAAGAACTGGATGACCATCCAGATTAAGGGTGTGTAAGGTCGAGGAGGTCAGTCATCTAGTCAGAGAATCAATGAGGTTGACCTAGGAAATGTTTCTAGTCATTGAATTAGAGAGTGGGATAGCAAGGTATTTGGAAGGAAGGGAGCTCTATGAGATTCCTAATAGGCAGTAGATGTGATTTTGAATGGATAAATGGGTATTAAAGAATAAGACCTCATATTTATATAGATTGATAGAGGTACCTGAAGCTTCACTAAAATTACAAAGAATGTGATTTAATTTATGCACTTCCCGTTCCGTGGGTTTTCCCATTAACATGGTGTCATTCATTGATTGACTATGTGAATCTGTTGGCTAGATACCATGGAAGGGAATACCTTGTAGGGAGTCATCAACTATGGATTTCTTGATGTAATGACTAAGTTGTTCAGCCATAATGACAAAGAGAGAAGAGGAGAGGGGTTCCCCTTGACATATTCCTCATGAGGGAGTGAATTTTTTAGAAGGGACTTCATTGAAAATGATAGAAAATAAGGTGATGGACATGATATTTAATATTCAATTTACCCAATCATTACAGAATCCAAAAGAAGAAAGAATAGAGTGGATGTTGTTAGCACTTGGTAAATTTTCTAGAGGTTGAAACAGAAGAAATCTACAAAGGTAACTTTATCCAACCACTTTTAAAGCTGGGATCTAGCCCTTCCAGCTTCAGAGAGGGATCTCTCTATATGATTTAGTTATGTTTTCAATTTTAGATATTAGGCTAGGTAAATAAATAGGTAGGTTTTGTTGTCAAAGTGTTTTTTGAATTGGTTGAGACAGTCTACACCTCCATTGGGCTATGGGGTCTGTGTTATAATAAACATGAGATACAAACCAGAAATGCAAAGGAAGATTTCTACAGGGCGATATAATATACTCACTGGATCTTTTAGTAGCTTAAATGATGGGCAGAAGAAAAGACGAGAAAGACAAAATTCAACTAAGAAGCAGTTAAGAATTCCTTAATTGAAAACACCAGAAGATAAACACTAAAATCTTTCGAGTCAGAAACAGGGTATCCAAGATAAATCTTGCAACATTCGTTACTCTTAAAGATTAGTTTCAGAAAACAATATGACCACAAAGCAAGAATAACATTCAACTTAGAAAGCAAACATCACCAGTGAATACACACAAGAATCGTGTAAAAGTGCCTCCTTTTTATTAATGGTAGATCTCTTCAAAAAATGTTACAGTCTGATAGCGTCAGGGTGTGAAGATCAACAACCCTCAATACTTTGAAAGGTGAAGTATTTATAACTCAAATTACAAATGTTCCTGTCATAACTGACCAGGACGTGCTAATTCTATTTTTAGCCTAACTAATTTAACTAATCAAACTGTTTGATGAATTGGTGCAATTGCATGCGGAATTTCTGGGTAGACTGTTGATGAAGCCTTTGCACGACCGCATTTGACTGGACATGTGTTTGGACCTGGAAAACTCATCTGCTAATCAATAAAATCGCAAAGTTCCTCCCATCTAAGATGACTAGGCACAATAACTTTGAGCAGTCTCTGATACACTTTGTCCATTTCCGTATACTTGGAGAATGTGGGCTTAGTGAGGAATATCTATTGAATCTCATGTTGAATACTAATGTGTAACTAAAGAGCGTCCAGGAATGCTTTGCCAATGATTCTCCCTTGTATGCCAACAAACTTTGAACTGTCCTTAGACACTTCAGACAGTCTCTTTTTGTAATCTGGGAGTGTCATCAGTTTATCATTAATAACCTTCAGACCGGGGAGACCTTTCTTCTGGAGAGCCTCGATCTTGATGAAGAATTTTTGTACCCCTAGGTCCATGGTCTGAACCTTTTCTTCTAGTTGAAGCATTAATCCTCTCTTGGTCAAAATTTTTTTGACCTCAAGGATGGTCTCTGTTCTATCCTCGATCTTCAACTCTTCTAGCTCTTCTCTAGTCTTAGAATTGAGGAATTTGATGATATCATTTGCCTGAGTTGGTCTATCTCCCAATTCTACTCTGACCTTCTCAATGGCCTATTTTCTCCTCTGGACCAACTCATTATGTTCAAACATAATTTGGATCATGGGCCATATCTCATTTATGGACTTTGTGATGTCTGTCCATACATTCTCTTTGGCCTCAGCCAAAGTCTTCCCTGCCACTGTTTGCTTTTGGAGCTGTTGTAGTTGCTTCTTGAGCTGCTCAGTTACCTGCTTTTCTTTGGAGAGACTGGTCTGGAAAGAAGTTTTGAGTTCCTGGAGGTTCTCAACTTCCTTCTTAAGCCTTCTGATTTTTGTCTCTTGCAGGTTCATCTTTTCCATGGATTTGGTGAGGTCGGTTGTCCCCTCTTGTTGTGTCACTGGTGTTACTGATGGGATTGTTGTTACTGTTGTTGTGCTTTCTCCTGAAATCAGAATGGTACTCAATGGAATGACTTCCATTGGCTTTATATTCTCCTTTTCTTTTAATAATCTCTCCATCTCAGCTTCCATTTCTTTGAGCTGTGCATTCTACTCCATGAGAAGCTTGAGTATTCCGTCCTTCTCGCCTTCTTTCTCTACTATCTCCTTCGCCTGTGAGTCCTTTGTGGGCGGGAGCTTCAGTTGTTTCCTGAAGGAGGCAATGTCTGCATTCTTCTTCTTTATCATTTCCTCTACATCTTTGATGTTCGAAGGATCATATCCGATCTTGAGGACCAGCTCCTCCAAAGTCTTGATTCTATTGTCCTTCGCAAAGGACGATATCTTCTCCAGCTTGAGCTGCGTTTGAGCATTGTTGAGCAACACATGCAATTTGGCTGCAAAAGTAGAAGCATGTGCCAATGTATGGAATACCATCTCCCCTGTCTATTTGTGCAGATCCATCTGATCTGCTGGGTGCACGTCCTTCGTCTGGAATTTGAAGGTGGCCCTCTTGTAATCTGTAATCACCTTGGGGTTTGGTACTTGCGCCTGGAGGAAGGCCATGTGCATCTCGCCCTTTTCTGTGTCAAATGTAGACAACAGCCTATGCTACGCAATCGACGTCTACTTTCGAAATTGAGTGTAAGTACTGCTGGTAAGAGTTTGATTCTTTTTCTTAATTAGCTCATATTTCTCGAAAATGATCAACTTGGGCCCAGTCTTGCCCGACTGAGTATCCAGTGGGGAGTCTGAGGATTTCCTTGGCACTGCTGGGGTGATGTCCTTATGTAGGCTTGAGCCAAAAGGTGGGATGACAGACTTAACCACTATGGTAGGTGGGGTTTCTTTCTCCCTTGTAGGGCCAGGAACGGAAATTGTCTTGGGCCTCTTGGTGTGCAAATGGAACTCTTCAGATGACACCTCCGTGACAGGCGGAGATGATTCTTGTCGAGGCCTTTTTTCCTTAGGGACCTGTGGCGTGGTCATTGGTGGCACAGTGGTTGGGGGAACCTGTTGTTCCACTTTGATCAAGGTGTCAAGCACCCACACTGTCTAATTGGCGATTTTTTCAATCTCGGGCTTGGACTCATGAACATACGGGATGTTTTTATTTTTCACCCGCATTTCTGAAATGATCCCGCATGGATCATAGTGCCATGGGAAACTCATAAAGAACTTCATTTCTTTCAACATCCTGTCAACTTTTTCCCTGGTGCCTCGACTGTTGCAGATGAAGGAGCCAATCAGCCCCTTGATTCTAAGTTGTTTCTTTTTCTTCAGGGATACAAAATGGATGTCATCTGAATTCATGATCTGTCTTATATACTCTAACGCAAATATTCTTACCAACACATACTTTGGTAGCTTGTAGGGTGCCAACTCACACCCAAACACTCTGATCTCAGTGTGGTTTTGATACAGGTACCAATACCCAGTCTTTGTGTTATCCGAGAGATCCATTTCTTTGAGATGTGCATTCTACTCCATGAGCAGCTTGAGCATTTTGTCCTTCTTTCCTTCTTTCTCTGCTATCTCCTTCGATTTTGAGTCCTCTGTGGGCAGGAGCTTCAATTGTTTCCTGAAGGAGGCGATGTATGTATTCTTATTCTTTATCATTTCCTCTACAGCTTTGATGTTCGAAGGATCATAGCCGATCTTGAGGACCAGCTCCTCCAAAGTCTTGATTCTATTGTCCTTTGCAAAGGATGATATCTTCTCCAGCTTGAGCTGCGTTTGAGCATTGTTGAGTGACACATGCAATTTGGCTGCAAAAGTAGAAGCATGTGTCAATGTATGGAATACCATATCCCTTGTCTATTTGTGCAGATCCATCTGATCTGCTGGGTGCACGTCCTTCATCTGGAATTCGAAGGTGGCCCTCTTGTAATTTGTAATCACCTTAGGGTTTGGTACTTGCACCTAGAGGAAGGCCATGTGCATCCTACCCTTTTCTGTGTCAAATGTAGATAGCAGCCTATGCCACGCAATCGATGTCTACTTTCGAAATTGAGCGTAAGTACTGCTGGTAAGATTTTGATTCTTTTTCTTAATCAGCTCATATTTCTCGAAAATGCTCAACTTGGGCCCAGTCTTGCCCGACTGAGTATCCAGTGGGGAGTCTGAGGATTTCCTTGGCACTGTTGGGGTTATGTCCTTATGTAGGCTTGAGCCGAAAGGTGGGATGATAGACTTGACCACTATGGTAGGCGGGGTTTCTTTCCCCCTTGTAGGGCTAGGAACTGAAATTGTCTTGGGCCTCTTGGTGTGCAACTGGAACTCTTCGGACGACACCTCCGTGACAGGCGGAGATGATTCTTGTCGAGGCCTTTTTTCCTTAGGGACCTATGGCGTGGTCATTGGTGGAACAGTGGTTGGGAGAACCTGTTGTTCCACTTCGATCAAGGTGTCAAGCACCCACACTGTCTGATTGGCAAATTTTTCAATCTCGGGCTTGGACTCATGAACATACGGGATGTTTTTATTTTTCACCCGAATTTCTGAAATGATCCCGCATGGATCATAGTGCCATGGGAAACTCATAAAGAACTTCATTTCTTTCAACATCCTGTCAACTTCTTCCCCGGTGCCTCGATTGTTGCAGATGAAGGAGCCAATCAGGCCCTTGATTCTAAGTTGTTACTTTTTCTTTAGTGATACAAAATGGATGTCATCTGAATTCATGATCTGTCTTATATACTCTAACGCAAATATTCTTACCGACACATACTTTGGTATCTTGTAGGGTGCCAACTCGCACCCAAACACTCTGATCTTAGTGTGGTTTTGATATAGGTATCAATCCCCGGTCTTTTTGTTATCCGAGAGATCCATTTCTTTGAGATGTGCATTCTACTCCATGAGCAGCTTGAGCATTTCGTCCTTCTTGCCTTATTTCTCTGCTATCTCCTTCACCTGTGAGTCCTCTGTGGGTAGGAGATTCAGTTGTTTCCTGAAGGAGGTGATGTCTGCATTCTTCTTCTTTATCATTTCCTCTACAGCTTTGACGTTCGAAGGATCATAGCCGATCTTGAGGACCAGCTCCTCCAAAATCTTGATTCTATTGTCCTTCGTAAAGGACGATATCTTCTCTAGCTTGAGCTGCGTTTGAGCATTGTTGAGTGACACATGCAATTTGGCTACAAAAGTAGAAACATGTGCCAATGTATGGAATACCATCTCCCCTGTCTATTTGTGCAGATCCATCTGATCTGTTGGGTGCACGTCTTTTGTCTGGAATTCGAAGGTGGCTCTCTTGTAATCTATAATCACCTTGGGGTTTGGTACTTGCGCCTGGAGGAAGGCCATGTGCATCCTGCCATTTTCTGTGTCAAATGTAGACAACAGCCTATGCTACACAATCGACGTCTACTTTCAAAATTGAGCGTAAGTACTGCTGGTAAGAGTTTGATTCTTTTCTTAATCAACTCATATTTCTCAAAAATGCTCAACTTGGGCCCAGTCTTGCCCGACTGAGTATCCACTGGGGAGTCTGAGGATTTCCTTGGCACTACTAGGGTGATGTCCTTATGTAGGATTGAGCCGAAAGTTGGGATGACAGACTTGACCACCTTGGTAGGCGGGGTTTCTTTCTCCCTTGTAGGTCCAGGAACTGAAATTGTCTTGGGCCTCTTGGTGTGCAACTGGAACTCTTCGGATGACACCTCCGTGACAGGTGGAGATGATTCTTGTCGAGGCCTTTTTTCCTTAGGGACCTGTGGCATGGTCGTTGGTGGCACAGTGGTTGGGGGAACGTGCTGTTCCACTTTGATCAAGGTGTCAAGCACCCACACTGTCTGATTAGCAAATTTTTCAATCTCGGGCTTGGACTCATGAACATACGGGATGTTTTTATTTTTCACCCGCATTTCTGAAATGATCCCGCATGGATCATAGTGCCATGGGAAACTCATAAAGAACTTCATTTCTTTCAACATCCTGTCAGCTTCTTCCCCGGTGCCTCGACTGTTGGAGATGAAGGAGCCAATCATCCCCTTGATTCTAAGTTGTTTCTTTTTCTTCGGGGATACAAAATGGATGTCATCTGAATTCATGATCTGTCTTATATACTCTAACGTAAATATTCTTACCGGCAGATATTTTGGTAGCTTGTAGGGTGCCAACTCGCACCCAAACACTCTGATCTCGGTGTGGTTTTGATATAGGTACCAATCCATGGTCTTTGTGTTATCCGAGAGATGTAGGATTCTCTGGACTTTGTCATTTATTCGAGGCTTGGGCCTGCCTCTCAACATACTTACCAAAGGGTGGTAGAACAGATCAATGAATGCTTTGAAGCTGTATTCTGTGGAGTTATGCTTCAACAAAGAGGTCTATTCTATGACTGGATGAGGCCTTCCATCTGCGTCCATTTTCTGCATGGAAAAACTAAATTTATCTACTTGATAGAAAACAAACATGTAGGCCAATATAGATGAGTATCTGAACATGCCTTCCATGCCAAAATTCATGAACTGTTCGTGAATATTGTCTGCCAAGAAGGTGCTGAAATCAAACTGTGTGGTGGGTTTTTCATCAGTGGAGAAAATGGATAGAAAACCCAGAATGGGCTCATCTACCCACTGGTCAGAATAGTACCCTAACAGAGCACAAAGGGAGGAAATGACCTGGTTTCCCTTGGTGGAGAACATCGACGACGGGTAAGGGGGATTTGTGGAAGGGAATTGAGCAGAGGTGGGAAGGAAAAGCTCGAATATTTGAGCTCTCTGGGGAAAAGTCATCTTCTGATACAACTCTGTAAGGATTTCTAGGTTGAAAGGAGACGCAGAGTCAGCACGGGGAATTTTCATCATTTGGTCTATGTCTTCGGGAATGATGAAGAATAGGGTGTCTCCGGATGAGGAGATGACGACCCTCTATTCGGGAATATAATGAGATTGGCATTTAAGGGTGAATTCAGGAAAATGGTGGATCTGGGGAAAAAGGTAAAGGGGTAAATTGGACTCCCAGAGTCCAATTTCATCGCTCTGGTCCAGGAAAACCTCCCTGAGCCATGATTGGAGGTCTGAGAAATCAAAATTGCATTGGGTATCTGCGATCAATCGGTCTTTTTCGACCAGTGGTATCTTGTCCAGTTCGACAAGAGGTGGGAGAAAAGGATTTTCCTCTCCTTCTACTTGTCTGGGCTTTGGCGCCATCTCTGCAACAGTACCTGCAATAAACACAAAATTAGTGGGGTCGAATGACTATGGACGAGGGCGATGGAAATGCAATGGAGGAGTAAAAGGTAAATTTCTGGTGCGATAGGTGAATAGTGAATGTAGGGGGAATAACAATAGTTTTATTTAAAACTGGGGTTGGTTGAGCGTGGGAGACAGGTCGGCAAGATAACGGGTGTGTTATCCCGTAATAAATGGACAACGGGCCACTTGGGGGTGAGATGGTAGATGACGGTGGCTGAAAAATACGAATGGGCGATGTGGCAGCTAGGGATTGGAGGTAAAAGTCGCAATAAGGGGTCGGTCATGAGTGAAATGGGGTAGGGGACTGACAACGGTTATGAGATGGGACATAACTTGGGAACAAGTGGAACAAGTGGAAGATGACATCCATAAGTGACGGTGGTTGTCAGATAGGAGATGGTGATGGGACTTCGGGGGAAATAGACTGACGCCACATATGACAAGGGGCCTGCTAGAGGAGAATAACCATTCCGGACCCCCATCCCCCCTTGGTTAAAAGCAGATCATCAGGGGGGTTCTGAAATCCAATTAGGGTCATTGATCTACACGCCTGTTTCCTGGCCGCAGATCTTAGCGCGTCATTTATCACTCATTCTGGATCCCCCCCTCGGTTAAAGGCAGAACAGACGAGGGGGGTCCAGAATCCAATCTGGACCATTGATTTACACACTCATTCCTGGACCGTCCAGATGTGCGCAAGTCTTATCAGCGATTTCAGACCCCCCCTGGTTAAAAGAAGAATGGTCGGGGGGGGGTCCGGAATGCTCTGTGCGCCGTAGATTTGGGCGCCACAATCAGGACTGTCGAAATGTGCAGGGAGCATAAACTGGGAGCGGAGAACACATGCATTGGGAGGAAAACTTAGGATAAATGCATTTTATGGGTTTTTTCCCCAAATTTTCAAAGAGACACCACCATGGGGCTTCGACCAAACTATCTTTTAGGCATTTGAGACATGGTGCAACATTTTACGTCAAGCTGGTTTTATTGGAGTGAAACAATGAAGCAACTAACCTACATGCTAACATATCTTCCTATGACAATTAACCCTGATTAAACTATTGGGTTAAGAAATTACTCTACCCTAGGGCTATCTGACCAGGATTAGACAGTCTGGTCAGATTTATTCACTAATCTAACCTAGACACTTTTTCTAAGATTAAACTATTTATCCAAATCATTCACTACCCTATCAACATCAAATTTAAAAAGAACTTGGCCATGCTTGAAAGGTATGGCCAAGTTACTATTATTGCATGGGGCTTTTATTTCAATTCTTT
>JZKD02S0025592.1:211448-221846 GCA_000966675.3 Picea glauca | reverse complement strand
CTTTTTTCTTTTCAAATTATTTGCAGAATGAAAAATCATTTGTCAACAAAAATACTAGAGACAGATAATATCCCAGTCACCAGTTGATTCCCATAACTTATGGGGTGATAACAAATGTATTTCCAACTTAATATATCAAAGACCTTTGAGAGGTCGATTTTTATGAGCATACTTGGAGTTCTCGTGGATTTAAGGGACTGCATCGGCTCATGTGTCAATATGATGTTGACCATAATCTGGTGTCCTTACACATATCCCGACTTCTCCTTGGAGATAATTAAGGGTAGAATTGGATTCAGACTAAGCGCAGTGACTTTTGTTATAAGTTTATATATGACATTGCATAATGCGATGGGTCTAAACTATTTTGGGTGGGTTACCCTTTCCTCCTTGGGTATGAGTGTGATACGAGTGGCATTAAGAGAAGCTAAGACATTACTCGAGGAGAGGGATTCCTCCACAAGCTTCCAAAACTCCTCTTGGACCATCAATGAAAAATGGTGAAAGAAGGTTGTGGTAAATCCTTCTAGCCCTAGGGATTTTCCAACTAGAATTTCATTCATAGCCTAATATTCCTCCTCAATTGAGATAGGCCACACAAGTGCTTCATTTTTTTCTAGAGAGATGATATTTGGTATGTGATAATTGATTTTATTGATGTGTTGAGAGAAGTCAAGGATCGTCTTCGAAAAAATATTTGTTTAATAATTGATAAGCTCATTATCCATTTCTTCATGATCCATGAGTACTTGGCCTTGATAATTTTCTATTTTGGTGATGCGATTCACATGTCATCTATGTATCATGGATATATGAAAGAACTTGATGTTCTTTTCACCTTTTTTGAGTCATTGTACTCTTGATTTCTGACGTGAGAGGATTTCCTATTTTTGATGTCTTTCTTCCAACCTTTTCTTAAGAATATCCTCCTCGACCTATAGGGAATCTATGTGGACTTGTGAAATGAATTATCTCTTAATATCCTCCAGGTGTTTCATAATTGATCTTTTGGCCTGAAAACATTTTCCAAACACTTTGTTGTTCCATTCTCGTAGAAATTGCTTGAAATTCTTTAGATTTTGATGAAATCTATAAATGACGGTTCCACGAGTAATTGTTTCTTCTAACCACCATTTATGGGATAGATCCTAAATATATGGGTGAGTGAGCCATAACTTTTCAAACTGAAAAGGCTTGAATTTAGGGGCACATGTGGTATTGATCCATAATTGAATTGGCCAGTGGTTCGATCCTTATTTGGGGAGAATTCTTTCCTCTAGCATAGTACCTTCTAGCATGAGGGATTCCAAGATTAGGAAGAGATCCAACCAACAAGATACTTGTTCGGTACCAGATCACTTGTTGTTCCATGGGAAAATGTCATTTTGTGCTTCAATGTCTATCAGATGCATGTCTTCTATGATATTTTGAAAATTTTCATTGTCCTTGTCCAATATTCTAATTCCACCTCTCTTTTCATCCAAGGATATGATGATGTTGAAATATCCTCCAATTATCTATCTCTACTGACCCACAAGATTACCCAAGGATTTTAAATTTTGAAGAAAGTTATCCTTTTCTGGTGGTGATTGGGGGCCATAGGCTTTTGTGATGACACCCCCCCTGCTAGATACAATGGAATGATAATTTGTTTTTATCTTCCAATATGTGGAGTAAAATATATCCAAAATAGTTATCATGGGGTTCCATAACATGGCCAATCCAATCGTTGCACCCTTAGTCATTAAATATACAACTACTCTACCTCCAACACCTTGTAAATATATCTTTTGTCATGGTTCCCATGAATTTATCTCTTGAATAAATAATATATCTCATTCATCTACCATTATGTAGTTGTGGAGATATCTTTACTTTGTTCTCCCATTTACGACTCTTACATTCCAAGAGAGAGTCTTCATGATGATAAAGGAGGGGGGATGAGAATAAGGCCTCAATGAGATTTTGTATCCATCCCAAGTTTATAATAAATCTACCCACCTCATAGATGAGTTGTTATGTTGACTTATGGCCTTGTCATTTTATTTCCTTGGGAATTTTTTGGTTTTCTCTGTTCGGGTCCAGATGGATTCCCAATCCTTCCCTAGATCTAGATGTATCCCACACTATGGAGTCAATATATACTTTGTGAACTTTGTATAATTGGTCAAGAGGGAGGGATTGTAGCTCATTTTTTTTTAATCCTCCTCTAGAATTTAAAAATCAATATAAAGTAAGTATTTGTCATCTACCAACATTTCCATGTCTTCCCCCTCTCTTATTGGTTGATCCACTACCATTTGGGCTGAGAGTTGGATGGTATTCTCTGCTCCAGGATTGGATCTGGAATCTTCTTGGATTTTCCCTTGGCTCTTTCTATTTTTTCATGTTGGTTTGTGTTTTCCATCTCTTGGGTATCAAGAAGTTTGTTGATATTGTCAAAAGAGTTGTTGGTGGAAAGGTTCTTTCTTTGTCTTGGCCCAAGATTTATTGGATTATGTTTCTTGCATCAATATACTTGGGTAAAGCCCTATTTTTTCTTACTCTAATCTTCCTTAGATGTGCATGGGGATATATTTAATGGGAAATCCCGGAAGAGATGGTTGTGCTCGTGACATTTTCTGGAGCGCAAAGAAATGTGCTTATAGTTGATAGTTTGTGTTGATTCCTCATATCGATATTATAGGGTTAGAGAATATAAAAAACCTTATATATATTCATATAAACACATATGTGAGTATACAAAGTATACCTTCTTTTTCGTGCTGCTTCTGAATATTTAAAATAGATGCCAAGGGTGTTACATTGTTAATGAGAATTTGTTCCAACCACTCCAACCGAGGGAGGGAATAAAGGTGGATCCAAATCATTGAAAAGGAGAAATATTCCTTTTATGGGTTGAAGTGGTCCATCCAAAATCTTAAGTATAATCCTGCAGAGTCGAACAAGTATGGACCATTTTTCAAGATCTGCTATTTGTCTTCTAGATTAAAGAAGATGATTTTGAAGAATCCCTTTGAGCATGGAGGTCATAGTGGCCTTTGGGATTCCACCAATCCTTGATCCATTTGATTAAATCCCATTCTAAGGGACAAAGTCCCCAAAAGTTTCCTATCAGGGCATGTTCCTTCATGAACTAAGTGTTTTCCCTTACTCGATTTGAGTTAATAACATACCTTGGAGAAGTATTAGTCTTTGGGATGCATTTTCCCGGCTCCGACATTTGAGTCACTTTTGGATGGGAAGTGTTTTCTTCAACTACTATCACTTTTCCAAACCGCTACTCATCATGAATAATTTGCACCCTTAGGTGCGATGTTGTAATGTCCCCATTTTGGGACATTATAATATTACAGAGTGTTATGCCTACCGGAGTAGCCAGATAGGGGTGACATAGAGTTTGAGAGATACTGAGGGGTTTTATTGGGCCCAACTTCCATCTTTCATCATCAGGATCCATTCTGCACAACTGGGCTTTGGTTCCGTTGTATTCCGATGATTTTTGTAATTTTGAGTTATTATGGGTCATATATTAATTAAATTCACCAAGAAGGTCATAATGGGCATATTACTTGGAGAAACCTCTTAGTGTAATAGTTCATCAGAATTGAGAGGAAGATCATTACAGGAAACGCTGATGAGAAGTGACTTTCAGTGGCCGGAAAAGCCATCAGGATGGATAAATCACTTTTTAGAGGTAAAATGGTTAATTAATTAATTAATTAATTAAGTGATTTAATCAAGGAATAATAAAATAAAGTAAAAGTCACTTGGACAGAAAAGGTCAACAACAAATTAGGGTTTTTGGAAGTTATAAAGGAAGGGTAGAGCAACCTAATTCATGATTATGTTATGATTTGATGTTGATATTTTTGCAGAGGAGGAGGAAATCAACCCCCTTGTTGTTTTGTGGATTTCTGGAGGAAACCATCACCATTGATCGTTTTTGGTGTTGAGAGACACACCCTATCCTATTGGAGATACCATCCAAGTATTTCACTATGCATTGCAATGTCCAATTCAGTGATTGCACAACTCAGACAGTGAGGGCACAAGTGTTTGAGAGAGGGTTTGTGCGGCCTCTTGTGATAGTTTAGATTTGGCCAATTCTTTCTAACCCATTACAGAGCTAGCGAGGGTGCACCTATTTAGCCATATGTCATCATTTTTCACTAGGGTGCACCTATTGAGCCATTTGTCGTCAATTTCCGACAGTTGAATCTTCCAAAAAGCGGAAAACAATCATTTAGGGCACAACTCCAAAGGAAGCACATTTGGGGTTCCAGGGGACATTTTGGGGTAGATCTGAGGAATCCCTTCCGACCCATTACAGAGGAGACTAGAATGATCATTTTGGGATATACATCATTAGACTCTGTTGGTTGAAGCACTAGGGAGCACTTATTGAGCCCAGGACATGTGCAAACCCCCAGGGGTGACATCCAGAGCTCCAGAGGTTGGATCATCAATCTGATAGTCATCAGGATTAGTATAGAGGCTAGCATGCATATTTTGAGATAGTTTATATCTCATTCCAATGTGTATCTCCATCAAGGCAAGTTTTCTGGATTCTACAGCAGTTACCATGAGCTATCAGACTGCTTTTTGCTGATATATCCATGCATGCACAAACCAACACCCATTCTTCTAATCATGTGTATTTATTATTAGTTATTTTGTATTCCAGTGACGATCCATGAGATCTAACTGATGATTATAATATCTTCTTCCAGTTATCATTGTGTATATATATATATCAATGAGCTTTGTTGTCCTTATTTTGCATGCATTGTCTTATACTGCTAAAACACATAATAAACTAGAACACACATGTGAAAATCACCAAGCATGTTCACATAGTAACTAAAATGCATTCAGAAACCCCCAAAGTATCAGATTCAGTGGCCAAAACCATAGTTTAGCAGTAGATATTCAGATCAGCAGGATCAGGGATATTTTAGTGGTATCAAAGCTGGTTTTCCTGCCAGCTTAAGGGGAAAATCAGATAAGGATGTAGATACATCATTACCAGCAAGTGGATTGACAAGAGCATAGATGGAGCCTACACGCATTAGATGCAGGGAGCGTTGCTACAGTTGCAAAGTGCCTTGGAAGCCAAATCATGGATGCATGGGTAAAGGGAAGGTGCACATTGTTGAGGTGGACTATGACAACGAGGATAAGGAGATGCATGTGAATGCAACCATAGATTCCTATTTAGAGAAGTCTGATTAGGCTAGTGGCTCTTGTGCATATGAGTGACAGTTGGATGGAAATGATGATAGTGCATGTCCTTCATCTTCCCCATTAGGCAATGTTGAGAATTCAACACTTCAACATAGTGGTGACACTTGTGAGGTTCCATATGTGTTGGCACTTAGACATGATGAGAATAGGGTGTTGGATGACCTACCTGTGGGTGTAGACATGGCTTCTAGGAAGTCATGTATGGATGATGATGAGATTCCTATAATGAGTGAGCCACATTTTTCACCTTCTCAGTCACCTATGCTATCCATAACACATGAGGACATCAGTGGCATTCTTGATATGGTAAAGGAGCCTTGTGTGGGGATTGTACACAAGGGACATATGGATCTTCATACCCAGGAGGAGAAGTATGGCTTGGAGCTATTTGACCTTACACATACCTATCAGTATGAGGAGAGTGAGTCACCACTCTTGGAGATTCCATTGATGGACCAAGATGTGGAAACTGACAGCTTGTTGGGACATTTACTCCCAGGATTGATCTACAATGATGAAGATGCACTCCTTATTGGTTAGGATGACCATAGCATGTGTCTGGACAAATTTGTATGGGATCTAGGTGCATATGATATTAGTAGGGTGAGTGCACAAGAGGGTACAGTTGTCCATACAGGATACAATGCAATTCTGATGGGGGTCACAATTGGTGATGGCGTGCAATGGTGTATAGGAGGACTTAGTAGCACAATGGACAATGGGCAGTTCAGTACCTTATCTTTTGAGGAGTGTGTTCTTGAGGATTCCATTATTGATGCTAGAAGTGAGAGTCATGAGGTTGTAACTCAACATGGTTTTGATCAGGTGTCATGACACTTGACCGGATAATTGAGAGTCAGTGAGGAAATGATCATGGCAACCACTAGATGCATTGATGATACACACGCATTGGTGGCAGGTTATTATTGGAGGACCTCGATGGAACCTGATAGTTTATATAGGGGACTTGCCATTGATGACTTCCATACACTCATGGAGAGAGTGACTGTGATGACGGCTAACTACTAGTAGTTATTGATGGATATAGATTACCTATTGGAGATTGGCAAGATATATCACAGGGCACTGAGGGAGTAGGAGGTTGAGGTGGACTGACTCACTCATGAGTTGGTGAGCACACGAGGATTCTTGGAAGGCACACAAAAACCCTTCAAGAATCAGAGTCTAGATTAGATAAGCTCCTTGAGGAGACTAGTCAGAGATACACTATATCTATCTCAACAGAGAGTTAGATATGTTCCTCAGTTACATTGCTGGAGGATTTCTGGGTGTCACAGGGGCCACCATTCATGGGTAGTTCTGAGACAGTCAGTCATACACATACACATGAGGATTCCAAAGCCAACGACAATTATGAGGACACTTTCATTTGTGTTCCAAGATTATTTGATATCCACACAGGGGTTGATCTGGCAGTACACATTGGACATATGATGATGAGAGAGATGTATAGTGGGATTCATGGGGACACATTGGATTGTAGGGAGGAGACACACTTGGTGTAGCAAAAACATTCCTCCCCCTTGCAACATTACATAGTTCTGGGAGATCACCTTCACAGTAGAAACAACTATCTAAGTGATGATAGAGGGAGAGTGATTGACCGACAATTTGTGGAGTTATCTATTGTTGTATTCGATAGTTGGATTTTAGACGATTATTCACCATGGGTGCTAGTGGATGCATTTTTGGTCCAATCCTAGAGATTGACTAAAGCATATGATACTTTCCAGTCCTACATTTGGTTATAGATGTTTCTGTTAGCTTTTCCTGATACTTTCATCATTGACAACAACATAGGGGGAGATAGATAGTGGCAAGGGACATGGAGAGTTGGTAGGCCGAGACCACCTGACATGAGTGTCTTTATTGCATACAACAGGATAGGGGTGGATCATCAGAGACCAATAGTTAAGACATTGGGTGTGATGGTGAGCATCTTAGGCCGTTGGATAACAGATATCTCAGAGGGTGATACAGATTCAGATTCTCATTGGGATGAGGATGGAGGGATTCCGACAGTTATCGGTATGACACATGAGCAGTTAGTGAGGATTAGAAGTGATGAACTTCCAATTTTTCCATGGGATCTGGGAGTCCATTTGGTTAGTGGGTTGTTTCATCTTATGATGGCCCAGGTTGCGCTAGAGAGAAACATACTTCACTCTTGGATGGTTTTGAGAGGGATTGCAGGGACTTGTTCTATGTTGCTAGAAATGTTCTCCCTATTGATACTCATGATCGATTATGGAGGTGGTTGGGAAAATGATGATTCCACAGAGATACATTTACAGGTTCAACTTCTTGACAACAGGCCCAATTTTCATAGGTATTTCAGCGTGAGGATCCAGGACTGGGGGATCCAATATGTATATTTTGAGTGGAAAATCATGATCATAGTAGGGAAACGTCTATGTGATGGGCCCTGTCAGAGACCCTGGGATTACAGGGTTGGGAATTTCATTGACTGATGGAGATGAGTGGATCTTTAAAGGGGGAAGTCACTTTGAATTTCCAATGAGCTTTAGTATTGGGGGGAGAACTTCACTTTTTGGTGATTCATTGAGATCTTGTAGTACCTCACTATGAAAGAAACATGTTCATTCAGTGGAGGTCGTGTTGGGGTTGGTACGGTCTTGGAGGACAGACTCATTTCAGGTTAAGACTGTGTGTTATTTGCAGGAAACTCATGGTATTGATATGTTACAGGAGTATATTTTACGAGGCATTGCAGTTCACATTCTAATATGGGATCCAGGGATTGAAGTGCTTGGTATTTTTGTGTTTGATGGAGTTGAGTTTTGAGTAGAGTCGTTGCTCAAGGAGTTGAGTGAGATTATTTGGCCATTCATCATTCTACTCATCAGGAGCATGTGGGTGTCATGCGTGGTGAGAACTTGGAGAGGCCACATCTTGAGGAGAGTATACCTTGTGTCACACATGTTGATATTGGACCTATGTATCATATGTAGTTGGATTCAGTTATTTCCTGAGGACAAGCAATATTTTAGCAGGGAGGACTATAATGTCTCCATTTTGGGACAGATATTTTGGGAGATATTGAGGGGTTTTATTGGGCCTGACTTGCATCATTCATCATCAGGATCCATTACGCACATCTGGGCTTTGGTTCTGTTGTATTCCAACGATTTTTGTAATTTTGAGTTATTATGGGTCATATCTTAATTAAATTCACTAAGAAGGTCATAATGGGCATATTGCTTCGAGAAACCTCTTAGTGTAATAGTTCATTGGAATTGAGAGGAAGAGCATTACAGGAAAAGATGATGAGAAGTGAATTTCAGTGGCCGGAGAAGCCATCAGGATGGATAAATCACTTTTTAGAGGTAAAATGGTCAATTAATTAATTAATTAATTAAGTGATTTAATGAATAAATAATAAAATAAAGTAAAAGTCACTTGGAGCGAAAAGGTCAACAACAAATTAGGGTTTTTGGAAGCTATAAGGGAAGGGTAAAGCAACCTAATTCATGATTATGTTATGATTTGATGTTGAGATATTTGCAGAGGAGGAAATCGACCCCCTTATTGTTTTGTGGATTTCTAGAGGAAACCACCACCATTGATCGGTTTCAGTGTTGAGAGACACACCCTACCCTATTGGAGATACCATCCAGTTATTTCACCATGCATTATAGTGTCCAGTTCAGTGATTGCGCAACTCAGCCAGTGAGGGCGCAAGTGTCTGAGAGAGGGTTTGTGCGGCCTCTTGTGACAGTTCAAATTTGGCCGATTCCTTCCGACCCATTAGAGATCTAGCCAGGGCACACCTACTGAGACATTTTCTGTCAGTTTCCGACAATGGAATATTTTGGAAAGTGGAAAAAAATCATTTAGGGCACAACCCAGAGGAAGCACATTTGGGGTTTGAGGGGACATTCCGAGGCATGTCTGAGGAATCCCTTCCGACCCATTACAAAGGATACCAGAACGATCATTTTGAGCTATACATTATCAGATTCCTTCGATTGAATCACTAGGGTGCACTTATTGAGCCCAGGAGGTGCCCAAACTCCCAGGGGTAACAACCAGAGCTCTAGAGGTCGAATCATCAGTCTGACAGTCATCAAGATCAGTCTAGAGGCCAGGGTGCATCTTTTGAGACAGTTTCTAGCTCATTTTGCTGGGTATCGCCATAAGGGAAAGTTTTCTGGATTCTACAACAGTTACCGTGAGCTGCTAGACTATTTTTTGTTGATTTATCCATTCATGCACAGACCAACACCCATTATTCTAATCACGGGTATTTCTTATCAGTTATTTTGTATTCCAGTGACGATCCATGAGATCTAACTGATGATTATCATATCTGCTTCCAGTTATTATTGTATTTCCTGTTCTATCAACATTATATATATATATATATCAGTGAGTTGTGTTGTCCTTATTTTGCATGCATTGTCTTATACTGCTAAAACACATAATAAACTAGAACACACATGTGAAAATCACCAAGCATGTTCACATAGTAACTCAAATGCATTTAGAAACCCCCAAAGTATCGGATTCAGTGGCCAAAACCAGAGTTCAACAATAGATATCCAGATCAGCTAGATCAAGGATATTCCAGATGGTGGTTCAAATGGCGGTCTGGAGCGCTTTGCTCTCGATTTTTCATTGGCAACGACATTGTTGTATGAGGGGGTTCGCACCCCGTCCGCCTCAACCATGAGGGGAATGACAATTATCCAAGATGTGCAGCAGATTACCTACTATTTAAAAGGATTTATCAAGGGTTTCATATGCCAAGGGGCAGTGCTATCATGAAACCCTAGCTTTGAATTTGTTCCTCTAATATTACTCTACCTTCCACTATGCTTTCTCGAAATATGATCAAAATCACTATATTTTATTATTACTAAAGTGAATATTTTTTATATTACTATTATAACATAGGTAATCACCCAAAAAATTAATTATCAATCAAAATGTTTTTAATAATAATATATGGTAATTGTGTAGTAAATTTTATAGTAAATAATAGAAAGTTTTGTATTAACTTCCATTATTAATTAGTCATATATAAATAAGTTTGTTAATGTTAATTTGTATGTTACATAATATATATATATATATATATATATATATATATAGAGAGAGAGAGAGAGA
>JZKD02S0025592.1:142055-165923 GCA_000966675.3 Picea glauca | reverse complement strand
AGGAGGGGAGGGATTGAGGGCGATGAGAGAGAGATGTGGTGTTAGGATATTTAGACAATTAGGAGTTAGTTAAGATTTACTTGGTCTAATGTGTCATTAGGTAAAAGTGTGTTTCTTAGTGTGTTTCTTTAGTATGCATTAGCATGCATTTGTAGTTAGGAAATCTGAAGGTCACGATATGTTCCCAACATAGAGTGATCCAACGACTCATATTCGCTTCGATATTAATGGTCATTGATCCGTCGTTTAACACCCGATTGGTCCATGATATCTATTTAAATAACATGGAGGGTCATTTTCCGATGATTGATTGTGAAAAAATCTCTTGTAAAACCTATTCGTAATATTTTTATTTTGCATTAATAAATTGCTCCAAGTGGTCGTGTTGGTTGGGGCCGTGGATGTTTCCCCGTAGGGGTTTTACTAGGTCAAAACATCAGTGTGTTGATCTTTGATTTGGTTGTGTGAATGGTTACTAAAGGTGTTTTCCCTCTGTTGGAATATATGTGTTGGCAAACATGGTATCAAAGGTTGTTTGAAGACCTGCTCCTATTGTAGATCGAGATTGTGAAGTCGAGTTGCCTCATATTAATTTTCTTCCATTTTTATACATTTATGAGATGAGAGGACTATTACATTGCGTCTTGAATGCTCAATTCAGTCAGGAACACTTTTCATTTCATTCAAAAAGGTTTTCGTTTGCCCAAGATACGACCATTTCAGTTAGATCCAGAGGTATAAAGCCTGAATACACAATTTTTTAATTTTTGCAGAGTATTATTTCGTTTTTATTTTGGTAAATTATATTTTTTGTTTCTGGGTTGCTACTCTTTTATATCTACGTATTCTCTTTTTTCCACACCTTGTGCGATCTTGGAATATCAGAAACAGATAGGAAAATGTGCATTTTCCAGGTAAGCTAACCGAGATCTAACCCTTGTTGTTATCGAGAAGATCTCCAGGACCGTATTCAACAACAAAAACAATATGTTTTGTTATCCCATTGAGTTAAAATTTACCTTATTAAGTAATAGGTCTTGAGTTCAAGTCTTTCTTTTTGTTACTTTTTTTTTGAAAAAGTTCATGCTCCATTCTAAAGTGTATTTCACATCAAGTATAAAAGTGAATCACTATAACTAGCTTTTATTTTATAAAGTAACTTCATTTTAAAAGTTATCCCCTCTTATTTTTATAAAAGTGTGTCACTTCATAAAGCAACTTACACCGCCACGTGGTCCTTTGGTTATCGTTTATGCCTTTTTTTAAAAGGGCATAACTTTCACATCCGAAGTCTATTTTCAGTGCCGTTTTTTTAAAAACCACCTAAATTTTTGAGATCTTTCCATCCAGGTCATTAGTTTTAGTTTTTAAATCCATACTATCTACATATTTAATATGCCTTCTTGCATTAATTGTTTTCTTACCAACACCAACTACTTCCAATATAAATCCCATATGGAGGATTTATTAAGAAGTAAAGGCTTGTACCAGATTACCTTGGAAAAGGAAAATGAATCCACTGATGTTGATAAGAAATTCAAATAGGATAATAGGAGTGACAAATCACATGGACTAATCAGAATGTCCATCTTTCCTGATTTAAGGTTCCACCTTAAATAAATTGATGACCCCGATGAAGCTTGGGAAAAGATTGAATCTGTGTTTGGTAAACACAATATTATTCGAGTACAAAAGTTATAAAATAAATTTTTGAACTTAAGTCCAAGTTATTTTTATTGCATTTAATACTATCTATCTAAGTTTAAAACACTCATAATTTTATGTGCAGAATGTGATATAAAGATGGAGGAAGAGTGTTTTATCTATTTTATTCTTTCTAAGCTACATAGTGAATATTCTATGTTTGTATCTACATTTTATACCATGAGAGAGGCTCTAGGGGAGGCCTATCAAAAACTCACTCTTGAGTCCTTTTATTATTCTTTTATTAGAGAGAAAGATAATCTTGTACAACCTGGAGTGATCAGCACTGTAGGGACCTCCAACAAATACTTAATCGCCCAGTAGAAAGATAAACCCAATAATCACAAGAAGCAACATCCTCACCACAACAAAAAGCAACATAAGGGTCCCAAAACCACTTATACAACTTCATCTCCTAATGGTGACAAAGGAGAAAAATATAAAAATAAGAAGACTGACAGACATTGCAACTTTTGTGATAAATATGGTCATGATGAGTCCAAATGTTTCAAGAAGATGAAAACTTTATAAGCAACGATGAAGAAACACAACATTAGTATCGATTCTACTTCTTCTTCTTCTTCTCATGGACATGCACTTTCTACTTCTGGTTTCTCCTTCAATACAACTTCTACTTCTTGTTCTAATGAGTGGCTTATTGATTTTGGAGCATCTTATCATATGGCTAAGGATAAAGATATATTTTCTACTCTAAATGAATGTAACACTAAGAAAATATTTGTTGGTGATGATAGATATATTAGTATTGTAGGATATGGAATAGTGCAAGTAGATAATGGTCATTACAATGATATATTATGTATTCCAAGTCTTTTTTGTAACCTTCTATTAGTATATCAATTCATTGATTCAGGTGAAGGTGAAACCATAGAGTTTTCACCTCACCAAGTTGTAATCAAGGATCTAAAACATCTTAAGCATGTTTTTGCAACTAGCATTGTTGATGATATTACCAGGTTCTACAAGTTTGACAACATTGGGTCATCATGTTTTTCATTAGTTTTTGTTGCTCATAGCGATGAATTGAGCAAACTTTGGGCTATGAGCAAACTTTGGAATGAGCGGTTTGGTCATATAAACTATCGCTTATGACAAGAACTATGTAATCAAAAAGTGGTGATTGGTATTCCGCCTATTTCATGTAGAGATGGTGTTTGTGCCGATTGTGTTCTTAGCAAACATCATCAGGACATTTTTGACAAACGTGCCTCTTGGCACGCCTTAGGTCCTTTGCATCTTGTTCACAGTGATTTGTGTGGTCCACTTTCTTCTCCTTCTTTTTCTGGGTGCAAGTATTTCTTAACTTTCATTTATGACTTTTCCAGACATACTTGGGTTTACTTCTTAAAACTCAAGAGCGAAGTTTTTGACAAATATTTTGCCTACAAGGCCCTTGTAGAAAATCAATCTGGCCATCAAATTCAAAGGTTAAGAACACATAATGGAGGCGAGTATGTGAACAATAATTTTACAAGTTACTACATTACAGAGGGCATCCAAATGCAACACATTGTTCCATATACACCACAACAAAATGGTGTTGCTGAGAGAAAGAGCCGCACATTAAAAGAATTGTTTAATTGTATGATTCAATCTAAGGGATTAAGTCTAAAGTATTGGGTAGAATCCATCAACTGTGCAAATTACATAGTAAATCGTACTCCCAAAAAGGTTGTTAAAAATATAACACCAAAAGAAGCTTGGATAAAAATTAAACCAAATGTAACCCACTTCCGTATATTTTGCAGTATAGCATGGGCTCACATTCGTGATGAGAAAAGGAAAGCATTACATTGTAAAAGTGAGAAGTGTATATTTTTTGGTTATTCTCAAGATGTCAAAGGTTATAGACTTTTTCAACGAGATTGTAATGAAATTATTATTATAAGAAATGTTAAATTTTATGAAAATCTCTTGTATTATGAGCCATCTTCGGCGTTTGTTCCTTCTTCAGACTGTGAGCCATCTTCGGCGTTTGTTCCTTCTTCTGTTCCTATTCTGTTTTCTTCTTCAGATGATGACAGTGACAATGAAAATCCACCTCTTCCTACTCACCTTCCTCTAGATGCATCTGTTCAACATGAGAAGCAAATGGTGATGTTGTTGGTGATCCTTTATATCAGTGTTAGACACGTTCATAGTTCTAACGATTCTATTATTTTTTGGCTCAAGTTTCAGAGACTCATGATCCCGAGACATTTGCAGAAGCTTCAGGTCATCTAGATTGGGATACAACAATGAATGAAGAATATTTTTCTTTAATGGGAAATGATACTTGGGATCTTGTACCTAATCCAAAAGGAAGAAAACTTGTCAGGTGTAAATGGGTCTACAGAACTAAGTATATATTAGATGGAAGTGTTGAAAGACACAAGGCCCCATTAGTTTCCAAAGAATTTTCCTAAGTTCAAGGAATTGAATATAATGAAACCTTTGACCCTATAGCCAAAATAAATTCCATCCACCTTGTTCTTTCCCTTGCTTCCTCACATAAGTGGGAGGTACATCGGATGGATTTTAAATCCGTCATCTTGCATGGAGATTTGCAAGAAGAAATGTACATGGAAAAACCTCATGGATATGTCCAAAATGACTCTAGCCTTGTTTTTATCCTTAATAAATCTCTTTATGGTCTTATGTAAGCTCCCTGGGCTTGGTATGCCAAAATGAATAGATTTCTTATTGCCACCAGATTCTCTAGATGCCATTCTAATCCTAAATTCTATACCAAGAAAGTAGGAAGCTATCTCATAATCATTTTCCTTTTTGTTGATGGCCTTATCCTTACTGGTAGTGACTCAAACTCAAAACTTTTAAACCATGTGAAAACCACCCTTAAGAAGAAATTTGAAATGATAGACTTAGGATTTTTGCAACATCGTTCAACTTGTCTTCTAATCATTGCACTTACCAAGAATACCACCAAGAAATATCACCATTAACACCACCAAAAGATACTAGAAGATAGGGCACATATCTTAGGCTACATAGGGCTAGAGAGATAGAGAGAAAGAGCCATCCTAGAAGATCCACCTTCCATCATTGCAGCCAGAGCTCCAAACTTGCACCATTCTTGAGAGAGGGGGTGAAGTGAGTGTGTACAAATGAGCTAGATCATCTCTAATTTATAGTGGTTCTTGTCACTTGTCTTGGCCGACTTGACCTTTTAGAATCTAATACTTTAATATTAATTATTTTACTAGTCGACTTGTCTTCTAGGGTTTCTACACTTCTATTTAGGGTTTCTCTTGCTTCGAGAATATTCTATTCTAGCCAAAGGCTATACATGGACGTTAATGGAAGCTATGGGCAAGGCTCACATAGTCTTGTAGACCATCCTAGAGGTAGCATCATCATAGCCACACAACCTATCTCATGATCCCAAAGATCAAGTAAGGAGTATCATCATCACTATCCATCTAGTTGGCAATCACTTCCAACACTACAAGTTGACACACTAACCTGGGAAACACCTTCAACACTACTAGTAATGTCCATGGAATTCCACTTACTACAATGCCATCCAATAAATCACAACAATGTCGATAGATAATAGTACACAACCACCCCTAATTGCACACAACCACTACCAGTAGAGAACATCCACCCCAATAGCATACAACTACCATACAGTCTCCACATCAATCAAATAATATCATCTAACATCATCCTACTTATAATATTATTTTTTTATATTATTAAAAATGTTGTTATTTTTCCTTATATCATAATGCAATTTTATAATAGTACAACTTGAGTGGGATAGTGTTGAACAAATCTTTTGAACGAATGATACAATGTCTAAATTATAATATTATTTTTTTATATTATTAAAAATGTTGTTATTTTTCCGTATATCATAATTCAATTTTATAATAGTACAACTTGAGTGGGATAGTGTTGAACAAATCTTTTGAACGAATGATACAATGTCTAAATTAAAGTATCCCAATTTTTTCATAAGATCTCGATGCATGTACACTGTCTAATAAAAATATCCGAACAGCTGGATAGTCTTCACAGATCGAAAAAATATCCAAACGAAAATGGATTCTTTCCTGCCAAGAAGTGATCGTCGAGAAGAGGAAAATATGGGGATGAATCGTAAATTTAAGAATTCGTTACAAACAGTGTATATTGGACTACACTCTTGACTGTGAGGAACTTTTATACTGGTGTTTTTTTTTAATGAAAAACATTATAATAATAATGTTGTAATTTAAAATTTTTAAGAAATGATGATTTTTTAAAGGTATATTAGTCTCAAATTTTGTAAAAAATTGTTGGATTTGTAGATTTGATTGATTATTTCTATAAAATCCTAATGCCTCTGAAATTTTTCAACATGCTGAATTTATTTTTACATTCAAAAATGGATTTTAAACAACAAAAAACTGTAATTCATATAAATTTATATAGCCAGATTCCTGCTTAAAAACCCATTTAATAAAATAGCTCAACAACACCTAATAATAATAAACTCTAATATATAAATATATAAATAATCTTCACATAAATCTATACAATCCCACCTAACTGTTTTTCATGCACCAATCTCTCCGACTTCTCTGTCTTCACGCTCCTCCAGTGTACCATTTAGGCGTCATGCATCTCGATCTCGATCTCGCCGATAACGCTTATGCCTGTTCTCGCTATCTGAATCGGATTCATATCTATGCTTTCGAGAAGACCTCTTCCGATCACCAGTGTGCCTGCGAGATTTTTTCGACTCCTCTCTTTTTTCTTCCACAGAGCTTACATCCTCAGTTATACTCGCATGGCGTCTCTTATGTTTTCTACCGCTTTCCTTCTCTCTATCCCTATCCTTTCTTCGTTCCTCCTTTTGAACATGACTGTTTACCGCATCAACATTGACACTTACAAAATCATTTTCGCTTCTTGACCTATCTTTTGCCTTCTCACGGTCACGCTCTTTTCCCTTATCCTCCTTCTCCCTCTCCTTCTGTTTTTCTCTCTCCTCCTCTTTTTCTTTCTCTTTCTTCCGTTTTTCTCTCTCCTCCTCTTTTTCTTTCTCTTTCTTCCGTTTTTCTCTCTCCTTCTCTTTTTCCTTCTCTTTCTGTTTTTCTCTCTCCTTTTCCACTTTTTCCTTCTCTTTCTTCTGTTTGTTAATATCCTTCTCCTTCTGTTTTTCTCTCTCCTTCTCCTCTCGTTTGCGTTCTTTCTCCTTGAACTTTTCTTGAAGGTGTGCAATGTAGTCATCAAATATCTCCCGTTGGAAGCCCTCATCATTAATGGATTTGTATTCAGGAGCATCTTCAAGCAATGACTTGCAATCTTCCCATCTCGAGGAAGCAGTTATTTCCTTTACAGAATAGAGTAAACATGTAAACAATTCTGCCTCTCTTTGCCTTTTCTTTACATCCTTTTCTTCATTTTCCCTTGTCCTTTCCATCACTTCTTCAAAAACAAGCTTAAGATTTGACTCAGACACTGCAGCCAAATCACATACTTCAGCAAGAGAAGCTTTGAACTCGTCAAAATTCCATGCTGATGTTATTTTGAACTTTCCTGCCTTCATGGCATCTTTTATCCTTTCTTTGTCTTCGTGATATTGCTTCTCTAGCTCTTCGGCAACATCTTCAAACAATTCTTTAGGCGTTAAACCGGATGTGTTTGATGCAACAGCTACATAAGCCGGGCAATCCTTAACATTGTGACAGTAATCACGCCAGTGGGTCTTGGCTGTAAGTATACCAGATGCCCCGTGTTCCTCCATCAACTTTCGAAATTCATCACGATTCTTACGCTCCTTACGTCGTAATTGTTCCTTTTGAATCCTTTTTTCTTCCTCTTCTTCTTTCTTCAAATCACCGATATACTCCTGGAACATTTCCAATCGATCTATCTTATCCAGACGTGAACATCTCTCATTATCTTCTAGCCGATCCTGTACTTCCCTCCATTGAGTATTAGCCTTTATGAAATCACAAGACTCCAGATATGCTCTATATTCAACAAGATTACTTTTCCGCTCTTCTCGTGACTTGTCCCGCTCCTTCCGCTCCAATTGAATCAGATAGCTCTCACAGAGCTCCTGCCTTTCTCTTTCTCTCTCAACAGCAAGGAACCTTGCATCGTTTTCAAAGAGAGTGACAGCTTTGGTCCATCGCGTTGCTGATGTAAGTTCTTTACACTCGTCCAACATCCTTACAAAATCTTCCCGTGCTCTCTTCTGCCGAATGCGCCGTTCTTCAGCTTCATGTTTCTGTCTCTGTGCCAAATATTCATTGAAAGCTTGTACACGCTCTCCAATGGTTTTGAGGGCACCATATCGCTTGTCATTGATGATTACACGCAATGCCTGTTCCCAAGTCCAATCAACTTCTACATGTGCAGAGTCTAGAAGTTCCTTAAAAACGTTCTTCGCCTCTATTTTATTGGCATAAATCAGAGGCTCCTCGACAACCGCTTTCTCTTCTGATAGAGGAGTTAAATTGACCTTTCCAGTTACAGGAATCGCTTTCTTAGCTTCCTCCAAATCCTGTGCCGAAGCTTCATCAGTTCCTCCCTCCGTTAAATCTCCACCATTTGTTTTATCCGTATTTGACGCTGTTGCAGCAATTGCAGTTTCTGCCAAACTTGTGGAAACTGCGTTAGTTGCGGGAACCACGGCAGTTGGTGTTAATGAAGCAGTAGTAGCAAGCGGTACTTCAGCTGCAGTGATGGATGGCACAACACCAATTGCGGGAGAAGCTGTGAGAACAGATGTGGTCATGGCAGATGAGACAGCTCCAGCAGATGTAGAAATTCTTGGTGTCAAACAAGCCATAACACTAACTGGGTTTGCGGGCAAAAGAGGCATAACTGGTACAGCAACTGTTGGAGTGCCTGTTGATGCTAAGACTGTCGGAGATACAGATATGCTGGGAGCAAATAGATTTGGAGATTCTTTAGACGGAGATGATGTAACAGCAACTGGAACTAGTGTTCCAGCCGTGGACAATGATCCTTCAGAGTTTCCAACTGAATTCGCTGTTTTTTCTGCCTGCTCTCGAGCCATCTTCATTTCATCTGGAATAATCCACATGGATTGTTTTGTGACCTTGTTGTAATAGTACTTTCGCCCCTCTGAAGTTGTGAATTCTTTCCAACCAGTGGATGCACCAGCCCGCTCAATTGGTGTCATTAATTCTAAAGGCTTCTCCCAACTTGACCCCCTTGTCTTCTTGTTAAAATAATATCTTGTCCCTTCTTTGGACGTATGTTCTTTCCAATCTGAAGAACTTTGTAAGTTGGAATTACCAGGTTGTACAACAGCTCCCGGAGCTGAAGCAAAAGCTTCCGCCCGCTCAATTGGTGTCATCAATTCTAAAGGCTTCTCCCAACTTGACTCCCTTGTCTTCTTGTTAAAATAATATCTTGTTCCTTCTTTGGACGTATGTTCTTTCCAATCTGAAGAACTTTGTAAATTGGAATTACCAGATTGTACAACAGCTCCCGGAGCTGAAGCAAAAGCTTCCTCCCGCTCAATTGGTGTCATCAATTCTAAAGGCTTCTCCCAACTTGACTCCTTTGTCTTCTTGTTAAAATAATATCTTCTTCCATCTGTGGCAGTATGTTCTTGCCAATCTGAAGAACTTTGTAAGTTGGAATTCCCAGATTGTACAACAGCTCCAGGACCTGAAGCAAAACCAACAGCAGATTGTTGCCCTGTCTGCATCCCTTGAGATGCAGGGACACTATTTTGATTTACAGATCCCCATTGCTGAGTTCCAGAATGCACCTGTGGCATGTATTGAGGCTGATAAACAGCTTGATATTGTGGATTAACACTGTACGGATTCTGTGACTGACCAAACGTAGATGGAGCACACGTATAGGATGATGAGGGTTGCAATCCCATGCCACCTAAACCAGGTGGAGGCGGCATACTAAGAGGCTGTTGAGATTGCTGAGGCTGCTGAGATGGAGGAGCCCAACTTGTCATTGGCCTTGGCTGCTGAAGACAGGTCATTAAGGGAGCCTGAGATGAAGGCGGAGTTTGTTGTTGTTGCCCTGGACGTGGAGGCAAATGTTGCATTTGTGGAGGATACTGCACAGGCTGTGGTTGAGCATATGGAGCAGTTCCAATGTTTGGCGGCGGTATACCTTGAGCCATAGGCCGAAACTGTTGGCTACCTGGAGGCATAAATTGCTGACCTGTTTGTGGTGGCACTTCAGATGTAAATTGCATTGGCAGTGGAGGTCCAAAGTTTTCAGGTCCTGTAGACACCATGCCAGGTGGACGAGGTGGCACCTGCCCAGATGATGCAGGATTTAAAGCCATGTGAGTTTGAGCGGGGCCGGAAGGATGCCCAGAAACTGCTGGAGTAGCTTCTGAGTTGGGCCCGTTCATCCACTGAGTCATTGCGGCAGCTTGAGTTTGTTGTTGCTGTTTCTGAGGAACGGCCACCATGATCAGCTAGGCGGGGGAATACAAGCAGATGTTTGTCTAGAGAGACTCGATCTCGTGAACTGATCCTCAAAGGTTCGGGTCAATTGCTTCCCGTAAGAATAATAAAGAAACCCCAAACCCTTATGTATTTCTTCTATGTAGTAATATTACAACCTACTATGTACGATGTCAACAAATATATATATATAATAATAATTACATTTGATATACATCGATAGGTGTTATTCTTCATCATTTTGTTATTACTTGCGGCCGACATGATTGAGGAAGGATTAATACATTATTAATATATTAATGTATAGTTAATCTAATAATAATGTATAAATTAAAGTGTTATTGTATTAAAGTATTAATATATAATTAATGAGATGATGTATAAATTAAAATGTTATTGTGTTAAAGTATTATTATATTAATGTAATATATAAATTAAATTATTAATACATTAAGTTACTATGTTCGTTATATTGCAATGTCTAATTTTGTTGGTAAGAGTGTAATGTTGGGTTATGTTCGTCACATGGTAAGGTTGATTTGTGTTCAATATATTACAAAAATAAAGTATTGGTCAAGTTTTAAAAAGACAAAATTCCTTTGTTACAAAGATAGAAACTTTGAAATGATGTGATGTATTACATAGAAAGAAACTTAGAATGATACATGTTCTAAGAACATTAATAACAATGTATTACATAAAATGAAATTTAGAATGATACATGTTCTAAGAAAATTGATGATGAGTTTTGTTTGTTCTAATGACATTGATAGCAAATCATCTTGAACTTGATGTTATACTTGTCCTAAAGACATTGATAGAAAATCATTTAATAATTTATACTTGTTATAAGAACATTGACACAAACTATGACTACTATACATTCATATATATTTTTTATATACTTTTCATTGATTGTATTTGTCATTGATAGAAGAATTAACAAAGCAAATCCCCAAAGCATAAAAAACTTCCATTAAAATCCATATATATATATATATATATATATATATATATATATATATATAATCACACACACATATTTTATTATAATCCATATGGTTGAGATCGTGAAGGAAGTCTGGGGCTAATGGGTCAACTGGCTAAAAGGCTATGATGGAATCCTGCCCATTAGTTGGCAATTGGTTATGCTGGCAAATAGTCAGCACAAAGAAATTTCGGATTGGTGAAGATCCTTGGATCGATTTAGGAGATGGATTCAAACTCTCAGATTCTCTTTTAGAAGAATTGCATTTTATAGGTATTTTTTTTTTATGGGATGCTCGTTTAGGTGATCTAGATGGGGTAGGTAGAAGTGAATGGAAATTGGCTAAAGGTTTAGGCCTTAAAGGAAACATAAAGGAGGAATGGCAGGCTTATACGAGGTTTTTTCCCTCAAACTTCATACACTTAGATGTTGATGCTAATGACCTGATTTATTGGTCAAAAAATGAGAAAAATGGGTTATTAGTTTCTTGCAGAGAAAAACTTCGCAGGTGAAAGGAAAAGATGGTGGTCTCCTATTTGGAAGGAAAATGCTCCTCTTAAGGTGAAAACACTGCCTTGTCTTGTGTTAGAAAATAAAATTGTAACTTGGGATAATGCTTTGAAGAGAAGCTCGATTGGTCTGAGTTCTTGTGCCTTGTGTAGAAACGAAGAAGAGATTGTGCAACATCTTTTCATTTCATGCCCTCGGTGTGGTCAGATGACTTTGTCCTTCCAAATTGTGTATCAATGAAGTTGGAAGGTGGTATAAGTGATTGGATGCTAAAATGGCTCGATGAAAGTGGCTCAAAATCATTTAGTTCGATGCTCCTTTTTATGTTTTATTTTGTGATGGGTGCATAACTCTGATTTTTTTAAGACTAAATTTACTCTTTACTTTTAATAAGTTACGGTAGGGATGATCAAAAAAATATCTAGAGAATTCATGACTCATGAGAAAATTCTAAAAAAAGGAAGCTTTTTTAGTCCGAAATTCATGACTCATGAGAAAATTCTAAAAAAAGGAAGCTTTTTTTAGTCCGAAATTGATAAGAACATCCCATGGGGATATTTTGACACGACTAGTGAATGTCACCGAACACACATTGTGGTGTTGGGGCGGTCCTTTTTCATTTATGTTAATCACTTCTACAACCTATATTATGCTCATGGGAGAGGATCGAACAACAAAGCCAAACTTGCAACATTATGGGCCCTTCAATTTATGATTAATTCACTCAATATTTGGAAAATTCAAATATTTGGAGATCCTAGGATTGTGGTTGATTGAGTTACACGTAAAGAAGATATTCAAGTGGTGGATATTATCATGTACGAGGGTCGTATTTGGACCTTCCTTTTGGAGTGGTTTTCTTGTAGCCATATCTACCGAGAGATTAACGGGTCCACCGATAAACTTTCAAAGGAGGTGTTGGACTACAGGATGGAACCTTTAGTTTTGAAGAGATTTTTTTTAATAGACAATCCCTTGAGGACATGACTTTTTATTTATGATATTTTTTAAATTAAAAATTGTAATTGCATAAGGTAGAGGAAAAGAGAGTTTTCTTTTGAAAGTCTTTATAGAATATGTATATTTTTTTCAATAAAATATAAAGTTTTTTCTTGCTAAATTTTTTTTATAAGTCTTAAAATATATATTTATAAAAAAATAATTTTAAAAAAATTGCAATCATTTTCAAGAACATGTATATATATGGTAATTACTTAAACTGTGGGTTTCTACTTTTATGGGTTTATATGATGTGTATTCATGGAATGGTAGTAATTAAAGGGTTGAGATCGTTGGGGAATTTTGGAGAATTTTGGTTAAGGTCAAAACTTTTGGGTATTTTAGAGTTACTTTTCTAGATTTTTTTCTTGGGGTTTGTTTCTTCAAAGGTTTTGTCTTAAAAAATGGTTTTAAGCAACAAACTTACACAATCACAAATTTTGGTTTTTATAGGGAAAATTACAAACTTTCGGCAATCAAGATGAGGAAATTATTATGTTCTCAAGATGTTTGGGATAATGTATGTCATGGTATACGTAACCAGGTGATCATGTAGCTGATATATCCTTGACCAATGCTTAAAAGGATTAGCTCATAGATAACAAGAAAAAGTATGCAAAAACACTCTATCTCATCCAAAACATATTAGATGAAAGTATATTTCCTAATATCTTAGCAGCGAGATTCTCAAAGACAACGTGGGACATCTTAGAGACCAACTACCAAGGCATTACAAGGTAAAGCCAATGAAGTTGCATATAGTAGGAATGGATTTTGAAAATATGAAGATGAAGGAGTTAGAGTTGGTGACCAATACATGACCCAAGTCATAAATAAAGTCAATCAATTAAGGATGAACGATGAATATTTTCCAAATCAGAGAGTCGTAGAGAAGGTTCTTATGATTTTGCCTAAGAAATTTGATGCAATGGTTATAGCCATTGAAGAGTCTAAGGATTTGACACAACTATCAGTGGATGAGATATTGGGATCCTTTCTATCCCATGAATCTAGGATGAACATGTATGATTATTCCTTGAAAAATGCATTCAGATATCAGGTTTAGATCTTAGGAGGCAGAGGAGGATCAAAGTCAAGAGGTAATGATAGAAGTAATAGATTCAAAAACCAAACAGATAGTTCAAAACAAGAAAAGAAATTGAATCAATATCCTCATATCTTTAAGATGAGCAACAACAAAAACTCAAAGACAAATCAAAGGTATGAAAAATACAAAATTAAATGTTTTTATTGTCACAAGCTAGGTCATTATGCACATGAATGTAGGAAGAAGAAGGTTGAATTTAGTAGACATGATACACACTATTATAACACCTCCAAGAACTATGAAGACTCATTATCCCTTACTTGTAATGCTTCTCAAAATACATATAATGATATTTGGTTGTTAGATATTGTATGTAGCAATCATATGACAGGAGACAAAAGCTTAATTGAAAATATGTTTTGTAATATCCCTAGGATGAGCCCCAGTTGTAATATGAATTGAAACATGTTTTGTACACTGGTGAGATGAGCAATTATAAGCTGGTAGGATTATGTGTTATTAGGCTGGAGAGCCTAGGTGTTAAAGGCCAGGAGCCTGTTTTGTACATGTAAATATTCATATTATTAATATAAAAACATCGATGCGTGTGGACTAACCATGAATAAAGAGTGATGGGGGACTAAGCTTCCACTAGGATGGGTAAGGGAGAGGGGGTTGAAAGCTTGGAGAGAGGGGCTAAGATTAAGGGCTTAAGTCCTAGGGAATAATAATTTATTATTATTCCAAAAGATGGTTAGAAAGATATGTTTTCTCTTAAGTTCTGGATAAAGGGAATGAATGCTAAATGGAGTGCATGCAGCTCCAGGAGGGAAGGTATCGACTTGAGCGCATGCAGTTAAAGATGAAGGGTCAACTTGAGTTAGGGGGTTCGCTTCCCATTCTTCCATCCTCCACCTGAACTCGTTGGCCTCCATCATTGACCTCTGCATAATTTTCTTATCACAGATCCTCGAAGCAATAAACCATATGAAGATCTGCGTCTCTTGTTGAACCCGATACCTTGGTAATCACCTAAGTGGTGTTTTGTTTGAGCGTTTGGCCATTGTCGTTTTTGGTGTTCATGCCCATTTTTTGTTGTTGTCGTCATCCTTGTGTCAATTGAGTGTTGATGTTGTTATGGTTTCCCTTGCCTGGTTGGAACTGAGTTGAAGCAGTTGAAGAAGCAGGCTGTCAGGCCTATGAGCAACTCTCTTTCCAGGTGAGAGAGGTGGTTGTGGATTGAAGAAGCGGGTTGTTAGGCCTGTGAGAAAATATCTCCAGGTGAGAGAGTGTGTTGAGGAGGAGAGTTCTCCTGGAGGGAGTCTCGTAGCTGCTACAGAGCTCTGATAATTCTGGTTTGGCCTGTTGCTGAAGCCCAAGGTAAGGGAGGTGGAGTAGTCGATGGACTATGTAATAGTGAAGGTGTATACTCCTGGGGTGGGATAGGCATGTGGGGAATGAGAGTCTATGAGAAGTGGGCGTAAGTGGCTCCTGGGAGAGAATCCTTCCTCATAGACTGTGTGACTTCCTATTGACCTTGCCTAGCCTAGGAATCCCTTGCTCGATGGAGCTTAGTCCCAGCTCGGGGGTGACCTACTACCGAGAGATGAGCAGTGTGGTCTAAGGTTCGGAGTTTCGTGGAAGGTCTGCACGCAATTGGTGGTTTGACTCCAATTAAAAGATAAGTACCATTTTTGTGCTTAATTATGTATGTTATGCATGTCTGTGATTCCTGAAATGTATCATGTGTTCTGTTGCATATAGGATTTACTGTTAATTCTATTTGAGTCAGTGTGATAGCAATAACGCTGTGTTGTTTGATTAAAAATAATTAAATATGCATTATATATATGTATGTATGTTCTACGGTGGCGTCGCCTGCCCAGTTGAAGGCTCGGGCATCACAAATTGGTATCAAAGCTAATCATAGAAGACCAGTTAATTTTGTAGCATTGCTCGGTAGGCCTGGTGATGGTTGGGGACGTTACATTCTGGAATCAGAGCTAATCATAGAAGACCATGTAATTGTGTAGCATTTCTCGATAGGCCTAGTGGTGGCTGGGGATGTTACATTCTAGTATCAGAGCCAAGGTTTCAACGTTGAGCCTGGATGGGCCAAGTTAGTGGAAGTTGAAGAAAAATTTTCGGAAAAGAATTGTTGTTGAAATGGACAATATTCAAGTGAAGAACGATGGTTCAAGTACTGAGCTTGGATGGGACGGTTAAGTGGTCACGAGAACCAAGTTTTTAGATGGAAATTTTGTCAAGAGGAACCAATTTTGAACCTCAGAACATTCCTGAGTGCCAAGAAGTTACCTTGGCAGTGTTATGAAGCTCAGGAGGTGTAGTGGTATTGTAAAACCACAATAGACATGGTATTGGGCTGCAGAGTAATGTTGGTCGTAGGATATGTTCAGGAGGAGGAGAATAAATCCTGACTGTCAGATATGAAAATGTTGTGAGGCGGTTAGCCATGATTTTCTTTGTAAATCCACGGAGAAAAGGAGTTTGCCTGTGTCATGGATCTGAGGAGAAGAGCTCGAATGTTAGAGAAAGCCAAGGGAAAATCGTAATTTCGAAACTCAAAAGAAGTGGGATGTGTTGATGCACAAACTTCCGAAGTCCTAAATTCTGATGTCAAAGAGAAGATGTGGTGGGGCAAGATGACATTGTCACGGGTGACATGGACCTTCCTATACATGCCACGTGTCGCTTCCTAAGTTGGTGACATATGTAGTATGTGGACCCGGAGAGTAAAGAAGTCCAAAAATTCAGAATTCGGGAGTCTGGAAGGGCGCAAGATCGAAAATTCTTGAAACCCGAAGTTCCAAATATCCTAAGTTTCAAAGATCCAAGGTCCGAAGTCCCGAAGCTCCGAATTTGCAAAATATCGAAGCTCTGATGCCTAAATTTCCACAGTGGGTATCAACCATGGATGTTGGGTAGTCGTGGACTATTGATCCACCTTACTTCGCTAGTTCGTTAATTCAGAACTCCGACAGACTGCTAAGAGGTACTTTGAAGACTTTTGAAATCCAAAGTCCCGAGTAAGCGCCTATCGAGCTAGTGCTATGCCACAAACCATGGTCGCATGGGTTGGGGACTAAGAGAAAGGGGCTAGTTCTCGATAAATTGTTGCATAACAGAGTAGAACTCAGCAAGGAAAGATCTGCAGGAATTCTTGATTGATCGAGAATCACGGAGAATGAAATCTGAACGTTTTCTTGAATCATATTAGTTTATGAATACCGTGGAATTTGTTAAGGACTGATGGCCTAACAAATTTCGGTTGATTGCACATTGTATTGTAGAGTAAACGATTGTCAGAACTAAACATAATTGCCACAGAGTGTAGAGAATGAATGAGGCACGAAATGCTTCCAGTTCAAAAAATGAAGCTAGAGGAATGGATGTTCATTTCGGAATTGAAGGATCAAACTCCAATGTACATGGAGAATAGATAAATTAGGAGGGAAAAATGATTGAAATGATTGAAATATTGCAGAAGGATGTCCAGACTCACCAAGAAGATAACAAAAAGCTCATGAAAGGCAAAGATTAGCAAGGCGAATTCAACATAAAGTTGATACGAAGCCTCGAAAGGATAGAAAGGAAATTGGATAAGGAGAGCAACTCCAATAAATTAGGAAGTCACAGGTCCCCTGATGTGAAGAGGAAATCTAGGAGTGTTGGAAGACACCATCATCACTCCCAAAGATACTCCAAGAGGAGGGCACATAGTAGTTCAAGCCCATCTCCTACCAGAAATCATAGGAGATCTAGAGTGGATGAGATGAAGGGAGAAATGAAAAAGATTAAGCCTCCTACATTTGATGGGGAGCACCAGAAGGAGGAAGATGTTGAGACGTGGTTTCTTGGCATGAGGAAATATTTCCAATTGCAGAATTATTCCCCTCATGTAGAAGGGAGAATAGCAATGTATCAACTGAAAGGAAAGACATCCATGTGGTGGGACCAACTTGTGAAGGTGCATCACATTAAAGAGAAAAAATTTACTTGGAGGGAATTCAAGAAGTATTTCGAAAATAAATACTTGAGAGATAGTAGGACATAAAGATGAAGAAGTTCTTTGAACTTAAGATGGGTAGTATGTCCATTGATGAATATGAGCAGAGGTTTTTGGAATTGTTCAAGTATGTTCCTTTCATAAAAGATGAGACTTTCAAAATTCAAAGGTATCTAAGTGGACTACCACCTTCCATCAGTGATAAGATCTAGTATGATGATCCTAAAACTATGGAAGAAACTATAAGGAGAGAAAAATTCCTATATGAGAAACAAAGAGAAAATTTTCCAGAAGGCTTGGGAAGACAAGAAGAAATTCAATATGGATCATAAGAAGAAGGGAACTAAGCCACCCTTTTTCAGAAACAGTCCTCAAGGAAAACCATCATTTAGAGATCCCAGGAAGGCATAAGTAGGCAGACAAATGCCAAGACGACCACCTATGGAATGTTGGGGTTGTAAAGGAAATCATAGGTACATGGATAGCCCCCACATAAGTGACAAGGTGAGAGTTTTCCACAATGTTCAACAAGAAGAAACAGTGGAAGACATGAGCAATAGAATACCAAGGATCTATGCATCCCTCGACAACAAACAAGATCAATTTCAATCACACATGATTGAAGTTGAAGGTATGATAACAAACTATGCCTTTATTATTTTAATTGATTCAGGGGTTAGTCATAGTTATATAGATCCCAATATGGTGGAAAGTTTGCAATTTCCAAGAAACAAGCATGGAAAATATTTGTTAGTGTAGTTGGCTACATGAACCAAAAGAAAAGTTATTGAGTTGGTTAAGTCTTGTCTAGTGGACATGAATGGAATGAACACAAAAGTTGAATTGAACATCTTACCTTTAGGGTCCTATGACTGTCTAATTGGGATGGATTGGTTGGACCAACACCATGTCATCTTAGACTGTTGTAGCAAGGCATTCGCTTTCTTATATGAGGAAGGAAATCAGAAGACAGTCCAATGAATTCCTATAGTAGTGGCTATTAGAGAAATATGAGCAATGCAGCTAAATAAGTGCTACAGGAAAGGATGCCAGATAATTGTAGCTCATATGGATGAAACAATTAAGGATTAGGTGTCGAATATTGAAGACCATGCAGTATTAAAATATTATGAAGATGTATTCAAGGAGGTACCAGGACTACCCTGGAAGAGAGATATTGAATTTTCTATAAACCTGATGCTTGGAGCAACTCGAGTGTCGAAAACTCCTTACAGAATGAGTCCACCAGAGCTGAAAGAACTGTAATTTCAATTTGAAGAACTTCTGAAGAAGGGGTATATATGCCCAAGTGTGTCACCTTGGAGTGACCCATTCCTGTTCATGAAGAAGAAGGATGGGACATTGATATTTTGCATCGGCTTCAAACAGTTGAACAAAGTGACCATTAAAAACAAGTATCATTTGCTAAGGATCGATGATCTCTTTGATCAGTTAAAGGATGCCAACATATTTTTAGAAATAGATCTTAGGTCAGGTTACCATGAGGTAAGGATAAAGGATGAAGACATAAACAAGACCACCTTTGGAACAAGGTATGGTGATTATGAATTCACAATGGTACCATTTGGATTATCAAATGCACCCGTTGTTTTCATGTGCCTAATGAATGGCGTATTCAGGGAATATCTAGACAAGTTTGTCGTAGTCTTTTTGGATGACATCCTGGTGTATTCCAAGTCTGAGGAAGAGCATGAAAAACATTTGTGAATGGTGTTGCAAGTTCTAAGAGAGCACCAAATGTATGTCAAATTGAGAAAGTGCTCATTCTATCAGAAGCAGATCCATTATTTGGAACATATCATTTCAAAATATGGGACAGTTGTGGATCCTAAGAAGAATCCATTAGAGAATGGTCAACACCTAATAATGTGACATAAGTCAAATCCTTTATGGGTCTAGCTGGCTATTACAGAAGGTTCATCGCAGGATTTTCTAAAATTGCTCACCCAATCACTTCCTTGCAAAGGAAGGAGAAGAAATGTCAATGGACAAAAGAATGTGAGAGAAGCTTCTAGTGATTGAATCAACTGTTAACTAGTGCTCCAATCCCGAGGGTTGTAGATACTAGTGAGGATTTCATGGTTTGCACAAATGCATGCAAAGAAGTACTGGGAGGAGTTCTAAGCTAGAATGGGTTTGTAATATGTTACGAGTCCAGAAAATTGAAAGAGCATGAAAAGAACTATGCGACTCATGATTTGGAGTTGGCAGCCATAGTGCACGCCCTGAAGAAATGGAGGCACTACCTCATGGGAAGGAGGTTTGAACTCAGGATAGACCATCATAGTCTAAAGTATCTATTTGATCAACCATCCTTCAATGCTAGGCAGAGTAGATGGTTGGAATTACTTTGTGAGAATGACTTTGATATCAAGCATATAAAAGGAAAGGAGAAAAAAGTATATGATGCACCTAGTCGAAGAGTGCATGAACTACATGATATGACCATTATCATGTACCAATCAGATTTGAAGCAAAGAATTGTGGAGGCTGCAAATGCATATTTTTGGTACAAGGAATTAGTAGTAAAGCTACAACACAGTAAGATGCTACAGAGAGCGGGACATTATAAATTGGAAGTTAATGGAAAAATCTTGTACAAAAATAGAATTTATGTACCTAATTCCCAGGAATTGAGAATTATGATCTTGAGGGAATTTCATAATGTGTCTTATGTTGGGCACCTGGGATATCAAAAAACAGTGGAAGAAGTCAAAAGGCATTACTTTTGGCCAGGTATGAAGAACGAAATTGCAGAATACATCGCCAGATGTATGGAGTGTCAAAAGGTCAAAGATGAAAATAGGCACCCAACAGGGTTTCTACAATCATTGCCCATTCTTGAGTGGAAGTGGGAGGTGGTGACAATGGATTTCATCATAGGATTGCCCAGAACAAGTAAGCAACATGACTCCATCTTGGTGGTGGTGTATAAGCTTACGAAATCTGCCCATTTTATTCCATTGAAGACCGCTCACAAGGAAACCAATGTTGTTGATATTTATATGAGGGAAGTAGCAAGGTTACATGGTATTCCAAGAATTATTGTGTTAGACAGGAACCCAAAATTTACCTCAAGGTTTTGGAAGGGGTTATTCAAAGGATTCAAAACGAATCTGAACTTCAACACAACTTATCATCCTGAGTCTGATGGGGAAACAAAGAGGGTGAACCAAGTGATAGAATATATGCTAAGGATGTATGTGATGAAAAAACCATCTAAATGGGAAGACTACCGACACTTGGTGGAATTTTCCTACAACAATGGGTATCAATAATCATTGAAGATGAGCTCATTTGAATCACTTTATGGCATAAAGTGCAACACACCAATAAGCTGGAAAAACCCAGTTGATAGAGAAATAGTTGGGCTAGAGTTGCTCAGGGAAATGGAAGAGAAAATGTTGAAGTTTAAGAAGAATTTAAAGGCTTCCCAAGATAGGACGAATATTTATGATGATAAGAATAGAACCCACAACGATTTTAAAGTGGGTGATGATGTTTTCTTGAAAGTAAAATCCAATAGAAGTTCCCTGAAGTTGGGAAACTGTTCCAAATTGGAAGCCAGATATTGTGGGCCATTTGAAGTCCTAGAAAGGATTGGGCTAGTTTCATATAGGATTGAATTGACTGGATCCATGACTGTACATAATGTGTTTCATGTTTCATTTCTTAAGAAATATATACCTGATGCTAAACATGCTATTGATTGGAATGTGATTCAGGTGGAGCAAGAAGACATCTTGCAAGTGCATCCGGTCTGCATATTGGACTGGAAGAGAAAACAACTTCAGAATCAAGCCATAGATCTTGTAAAGGTCCAATGGACATGGTACGGTCCTAAGGATGCTATGCAAGAAGAATACTCGTATCTTTTTGAAGATTTTGAAGATTTTGTTGATGTTGTGTAAATAAGTTGCATTGGGGATAGTGCAAAAATAAGGGGAGGGGGATTGTAATACCCATAGGACGAGCCACAATTGTAATATGAATTGAAACATGTTTTGTAGGCTGGTGAGCCAAGAAATTATAAGTTGGTAGGATTATGTGCTATTAGGCCGAAGAGACTAGGTGTTAAAGGCCAGGAGCATGTTTTGTACATGTAAATATTCATATTATTAATATAAAAAAATCGTTGCGTGTGGACCGACCACGAAGAAAGAGTGATGGGGGACTAAGATTCAAATAGGTTGGGTAAGGGAGAGGGGACTGAAAGTTTTGAAAGAGGGGCTAAGCTTAAGGGATTAAGTCCCAGGGAATAATAATTTATTATTATTCTAAAAGCTGGTTAGAAAGATATTTTTTGTCCTAAGTTCTGGAGAAAGGGAACGAATGCTAAATGGAGTGCATGTAGCTCCAGGAAGATAGGTGTCGAACTGAGTGCATGCAATTAAAGCTGAAGGGTCAACTCGTGTTGGGGGCTTCACTTCCCATTCTTCCATCCTCCACCTAAACTCGTTGGCCTCCATCATCGACCTCTGCATAATTTTCTTGTCAAGCATCCTCGAACCAGTAAATCGTGGGTGTATCTGCGCCTCTTGTTGAACCCAATACCTTAGTAATCACCTGAGCTATGTTGTGTTTGAGAGTTTGTCCATTGTTGTTTTCGGTGTCCATGCCCATTTTCTATTGTTGTCATCATCCTTGTGTCAACTGAGTGTTGACATTGTTATGGTTTCGCTCACCTGGTTGGAACTGAGTTGAAGCAGTTGAAGAAGCAGGTTGTCAGGCCCGTGAGAAAATTTCTCTCCAAGTTAGAGAGGTGGTTGTGGATTGAAGAAGCAGGTTGTCAAGCCTGTGAGAAACTCTCTCTAGGTGAGTGAGTGTGTTGAGGAGGTGAGTTCTCTTGGAGGGAGTCTCGTAGCTGCTACAGAGCTCTGAGAATTATGGTTTGGCGTATTGATGAAGCCCAAGGTAAGGGAGGTGGAGCAACCAATGGAATGTGTGAGAGTGAAGGTGTATACTCCTGGGGTGGGACAGGAATGTGGGGAATGATATTCTGTGAGTAGTGGGCGTAAGTGGCTCTTTGGAGAGAATCCTTCTGTTATGAACATAAATACATATAAATAGATGTTCATAACATAATCATTAATTAGTAAATAGTAGTTTAATAGTGAAAGGACATGTTCTCCAAAAGACATTTCTAGTGGTGAAAGGGCACCCATGTGTGGGTATATAAACAAGCCCTCTTTCTCAATTGTAATCATCAATCTATTATTCATTTTATTTATCAATATATTTATTCAGAATATTTGTCTACAAATTAATAGTTAATAACAAAATTGTTGTTACAGTGGTATCAAATATTTTTTTCGGTCCTCCCCATTCCCTGTTCATTCCACTTTCCAGCTACCATAAATTTTCCCAACTTCCCCATTCCCGTTACTTCCTCACACACCTCCCGTAGCCCTCACGTCCCCACATCCTCACATTCCCGTAACCTGTTCTCTTTACCCTTCCCTCCCGTAATTATGTTCCCCCTCTCCCTCACAACACCCAACCCCTAACTATCCCCATAACCCCTAGCTATCCCCTAGAAATTCCATCCCTTTTCCCTTCTCCGTAACCCTGTATCCCTGTCCCCTATCCTTTTTCCCCTTCCCTTTCCCATATCCCTGTCCTGTCCTTCCCGTCCCTTTCAAAACCCCCATAATCCCCCTCCCCTATTCCGAATCCTTTTCCTCCCCCCTGATACACTCCCCATCCCGATCCCACACTCCACCTCTCGCACACTCCCCAATTCCCACACCTACATTTCCAGCAATCCACGCACACTCCCTACCACACACTCCCTAATTCCCGCACCCCATTACCAGTCGTCCACGAAAACACTCTCCACACATCCCAGCCCTGTAACCCTTCCCGTAAACCCTCCCCTTACCTCTCCTGTCCACGCATACACTTCTCCACACATCCCAGAACTGTAACCCTGCCCATAACCCTTATCCTTTGTAACCTTCCGCTCCTGCATTTTAGTGCAGTCATCCCTGTCACCCATGTCGGCCACCTCCATAAACCACCATGTTGGCCACCTCCATAAGTAAACTATCATATCATTATCATATCCCCTCATTGAGTCACACCCCTTCAAAGAATAACGAATTTTGACCAAGAATATATATATTTATTAAATAAAAAA
>JZKD02S0025592.1:99433-130555 GCA_000966675.3 Picea glauca | reverse complement strand
ACATAAATAAAATAACATTACTAATATAATATGCCCCAATTAATGGGTAATAAATAACATTACTAATCTAATATGCCCCAATTAAGGGGTAATGAGCCAATATTAGGGCTTAACATGAGTGAAAAATGCATCTTTCTCGGGTACAATGATCAATCCAAGGAATATGAGTTGTATAATCGAATGAAAAAAAAGGTCATAAGTAGTAGGGATGTTGAATTCAAAGACGATGATGTATGGGATGAAACCATATAAAATACTATATATGTTGCAGCAGTAATACCTCAGCCATAATTTAAAGTAGAGTAGATTGCATAAGGTGTACAACAAGGTTAAAAAAATCAATCACCATTCAAAGATACTCCAACAAAGACTCCAAGAAATTGTGCTCAATGTGATCCATCTAGCCCAATATCCCAATCTACTTTGGCTTCTTAGTCAAGTAGTGCATTTGATTCTACAATTTCCTCCCTAAGGTCTAGAAAGACTAGAAGTTTAAGAGAAATATATGAAGATCTAGATGTCCATTCAATTTTTTCGTTGTTTTCTTGTCAACCCACATGTTTTGAAAAAAACATTAAAGAAGAAAATTGGGTCCAATAAATCAACAAGAAATTCGTTCCATAGAAAATAAAAATACACATGATCTATTAGAATTACCAGAAGATAAAAATCGCATTGGTGTAAAATGGGTTTACAAGATCAATTTTAATTAGAAAGGAGAAGATGAAAAGTAAAAATCCATATTGGTAGAAAAAGTTTTGCACAATAGCTTGGAATAGATTTGGATGAGACCTTTGCACCAGTTGTAATATTAGATATAGTTATAGTTGTCTTAGCCATAACACATCAAACCAGGTGGAAATTTTATCAAATTGATGTAAAGTCGACATTCGTGAATGGTATTTTAGAATAAAATGTATTTGTAGAGAAACCACCAAGATACGTGATAAAATGACATGGAGATAAAGTATACAGATTGAAGAAATCTCTCAATGGGCTTAAGAATGCCCCCAAAGCTTGGTATACTAGGATTGATTCATATTTGATCAATGATGGATCCAACGGAAGAAGTAGTGAGCCCACATTTTATAAAAAGGTGAATAAGCAAGGTAAAATCTTTATTTTTTTCTTATATGTTAATGATATGATCTTCACACGAAATCATTCAATGGACAATTTTAACACAAATATGAAACATGAATTTGAAATGAATGATTTTGGGTTAATGAGATATGTTGGTGAAAAAAAAGAGCCTAGGGTCCTCAAAGGTTTCCAGCAAAAGATACCATTTTAGTTTAGGATTGTTGGAATATTCAATCTTTCGCAAGGGAAGGAGATCTAACCCGAAGTGCAGCCGAGACGTTTGAGGTGAAGTTAGTTAAGGAGAATGTGTCATTGGTTTTGGAATTTCCATGTTCATATTCCTACATCAATACACAAATACATCCATAGACAGTGATTGGATGTTATATATACATGACATAAGTAATTTTGCAACATAGAAACCAAATATTCATACATTGTATAATAAAATTTTAGGACTCAGCCAATCCTTTCTTTTATCAACATCTCAAAACTATCATAGAAAGAATACATATTTCATACAATAGATTATGTAGCGAAATATATTCCTAGATACCCATTACAGACTCTACCTTACTGTGCAAGCATAGTATCATCCCCATAACCCATTACAATAATATCATGACAACAATAAATTGATCTCGACCGAGAAAATAACAAAACCCAAATATCTCTCATGAACGCTCATTCATTAACTCTAGAATGGTTTCCTTCGAATGAGTAATCATCAACCAACCAACCTATGTAACCTTTTTCCTTGTCACAATGCCTCCCTCTTTATCTCTTTCTCCTAGCCGCTTCTTGGACTTCTTGTTCCACTACTTTTCTGACCTTTTTTCATTAGGTGCTTCTATCTCTTTTCTAATTGCATGTCCAGTTGGTGGTTGGTGTTTTTTGTTGTCTCCACTATTGTTACACTTTAAGTTAAATTTTAACTCTTCTAACTAATGTTTTTCTACTATCCCTTCTCTAGTTGGTCATGCAACACTTTCCTCAAAACTTTGGGATTTCTAGAAAAACACACAGTTCTTGAAAACAGAGTGCCCAAAAGACCTTGGCCAAAACTATTGACTCGTATGAAGTCAAACTTCCACTTCCTTCCCATGGAAATATGAAAATGAAGGGCCCAACTGTGATACAATTGTGAGGGAATCCTCGTGGAATTTATCATAGTGCTCCACATGATACTACCATTTGCTTGCTAAAATCAAGGCTCCTGCAACAAACTCTTTCACATCAATTATATTGGACTCCTCAGGCTCAGTAGCCAGTAGTGTATCTCATTCAAATTCTGCAATGGAATCAAATTGTAGCATCTGTACATACTCATATTCCACCACATGGAAAAACTATTTTATTTCTTCCTTCGCTTCCCAAGTAGACTCATACAGAGCATCGAGTCTTTCATCCTTAACTTGGATCTCTAAAAATTTTGTTCCTTTCTCAACTGGGTTAGTGATGGCTTGGTCTTATGCATTCATTTGGTTGATCTATGTGTGAAACTCTTCGACTATCTTAATTCAACGTTCTAGCAAGACGACCTAGTCATTTCCCATGCCAAAGAGTTGGTTGCATTCATCATCATCGGAATGAAGAGAGGACCTGATAAGAATTTCCTTTGCAAATGCATCTGTGACCTTCTACATCATATATTAGGGATGCTCATTTTCTTTCAACTCGATTGCATCCATATATTTTTGAAGGTTGTCGGTCCTCACAACTGGTTGTGACCAGGAATGAACAACGAACTCAAGTTGTTGTGGAGGCACAATTGGGGTAATATCCCAAGGGAACTCAGGTGCAACATGTATGAAGGTAGAACAAAATTGGAGAAACTTTTCATAAATGGCTACCATATTGGACTCGACATGTGTTTGAAACCCATGCTCATGACCCCTAGCTGAAGTGGGGACAATGACATATTGGTGTAGCTATTTCTATTATTTTATAAGATCTTTGTTTTTTTGTTATACAGTGAGAATTCCCTTCTCAAGTTGATCTATGGATGCTCACATAATCTAGTCATGGGATGAGGTGTAGACCACGCCACAAACTCACCACTAGTGAGGGACAGATCTAATGGAAACCATGAAGCTAGTGGTTGGCCACTAGCAAAAAATCAAGTAGACATACTAGCGGTGCTAGCACCGTTAGGACTAGATGAAGTTGTGTGAAGGCTGCGGATAAGCCTATCCTGGATGTGTGGAGGAAGTGTCCCAATGACATCTATGTGCTCTAGGAACAATTCCAATATTGTGTGGCACTGTTATGGATTCTACAACAACGACTCAATATGTTACTTGACACAAATTGTGATATGCGTAGAATGGGTGTTCTCCTGGTTGTCCATCATTTCAATGTGAGGATATAGACCCATTTGTTCTAGCACCTCTGGTACCTTAGTTGGTTTAGGATTGGGATTGTTCTAAGGTGGGGTGGAAAAATGGGACATGGACCTATGAACCATTGGGGAAGGTGGATAGAATGGGGACTGTGGTTCCTATAGCCGTCATGAAAGGGATAGTAGAAACAGTTTCAGTAGTTTCAATACGAGTGTGGTGAGAGGGTGATGGAGTGGAGAGTGGGGCATCCACAATCGAACTAGGGGGTTGATGGGTGAGGTCCTATATGATGGGAAAGGGTTGGGTCTTGACTGGTGGCTTGTTGATAATAGTGATTATGGGAACATAAGAGGGAATGGCGGTGGCGATGCAACCTGGTGGAAGAAGGGAAGAAATGGGACTATCATCGGTGACAATAGTTTCATTGGTGGAGATGTAAGGATAACCAGAGTGTATTTTCTTATGGGGAAAAGTAGTAGTAAAGGATTTACATAACTCCTTACCATGAATAGTGGCATCGTCTACAATGGACATGAATGGAAGCGGAACTGACTGGGGTAGTTTCTCCTCTTCTCCTTCTTCCTCGTCATCATCTGACATTAGTGTCATCCTCTCTCTATTTGACACGGTCATTCTTGTACCTACACCCCTAGTCTATACTAGAACCAGTGGTTGTGATATCGTAGGAATCACATATGAGATGCATGATATCTTATGTTCTTTGGTGACCCTAGTCCATGTGATGACCTCCTTCTCCATAATTTCCTCATCTAGATAAAAAGGAAAAGGAGGGGTGTAAAAAATTCATAGAGTTGCAGCTAAAGACCTCACAAAAGCAAAATCTCGATTCATGTTGAACCAAATTTTGTGGGTGTGTCACTTGAGAAATTCCTATGGAAAACACTGTCATTGTGTAATTATAATAAGGTCATTATGTCACTGTAAAAAGGTAGTGTCAAGGTATTTTGAGTGAGTGATAGCAGTGTGACTGTGTCAGGGATCGAAGAGATTGATGATATGACTGTCAGGAGTGAAGGAGAGGATTTGACCCTAAGGAAGCTTCCACCTCCACATAGATAACATGACCAATAAGTATCCATAGATGAAGTATGTGGCCCGATCATGCACATCAACATAGGTATGAAACATTTTTGTGAGAAGGTACTTATACCAATTCAATGGTGCTCCATTTTTGCTAAGATGAACCACTGTTATTGTTTCGAGTGTGCACTCACCTCACGAACAGTTCTTCATTACCTTTCCTGCAATTTCATAGTAGGCACAATGGACCTTCTCATAGTTGATTTAGTCAATGAATACTCCATGACTCTCGAATCATGTCATAGTTGTTGTAGAGACTGATTTATCCCTTCTTACAACCATGCTTTCCTAAACCCCAAAATCCTTGCATCATGTCCTACCATTCCATTGATAGACCAGTCAATGTGTGAATGTGTTCCACATGGATAGGGTAGGCCTAAACCAGCCACAAAAAAACATTGTGCACCCGAATAATGAGAAACGTTTTGCAGCGAATGACTTCTCTAGTAGTATAGAACACCGGTAGCTCACACAAATTCAACAAAGTAGTGTCCCAAAGGGGTATGAAGGAGGGTTTCCATTCCCACTGAAATTCACCTATCACTAGGGATGAGAAATAAATGAATATATGGATATCCATATGAGGGTACTATGATGCATCTATGAGGTCAATGTTGAGAAACCAATTTTGTGTGACCTTCCCATGGATATCACCCAAAACTTCGACCAGTGGATCGATAAATTCCTCTGTAACAACAACTTTTGGAAGGACTCCCCTGCAAAAAGTGTGAACCATATTGGAAGACCTATGTTGGTAAACAAGTAAAATAGGTGGATAAAGGCGTAGGTGCAGGATCATAGAGTGCTCTAGGGGCTCTAGGACTAGGTATGAAAAGAACTGGAATAAAGCACAATAACATTGATTAGTGAGGAAAATATGAGTTTATAGGAAACATGAAGGAGGTGACTTGAATAACAATCATTAAGAGATGCATTATGGAGGTAAATCGACATTAACATCATATATGACCATCAAATGCAGTGATATCTAAGGGGGGGATTTAGGAAATAAATATCATAAGAGAGAATGTGATAGTGGGAGCATCTATTAAGCAATAAATTAATTAATGTACCAATAATTAGTCGTAAAGGTACTGACAATTGGTGGACTTAAATGATGCAGATTGGTAATGACGGAACAAAAAGAATTAAATATGAAAGGATTTTCTTCAGACCTCCTCGACCAAAAAGGTGATATCCAGGATAGAAAAATGGATAATGACAAGTAGACTCTAGGACAAGAGACATTTGGACATGTCACCATTTGATTGAAATAAAAGGGAAACAACAAAATGATTAAAAATCCTACCTATTGAATTCACTCCCGGGGACATGAGTGTTGTGAAACTATGCTTATTGAGAATAAATGTAGGGCTTCAACCATGTGTCATTCACCCATCCTTTACAAATAATACCATCGATTACATGAGTCATACAACCTTTAAATCAAGGATTTCCACAATGATAAAGTGTCTAAGCCAATGCATTTGTAGTTTCCCTAGATGCTTTTATACTTACTGTCATACAAAAAAAATTGATCACCTTGCGTAAAAAAATTATTCTTAATATACTTGTCATGCCAAGCCTTCTTCCTACTCTTTTCCACAGTCTGATGAAAATTGACCAAAAATAGGGCTTCATCCAACACCAATAACACTGCGACCCGTTCCGAAACAGATTCTTCATCCTTCATGTGAGTGACGTGCGCAATATATAAGCTTCGAGTGATGAAATCGGTGGGGACAACAACTTCTCTTCCATAAAATAGTTGGAATCCAGTATACTTATGCAATTTCTTTGTAGTAGTATTGTAAGCCCATAATACTACGGGGACTCTTTAATCCCAATCATCTCTATTTACACAACATACCTTGGTTAATCATTGCTCCAAAAACTTATTAAACTCTTCGAATGTACCGTTTTCTTGTGGATGATATTGGATACTTTTGTGATGTTTAATTAATAACTCATGAGCGATAGTGGCTACAGTCTTGTTGATAAAATTTTCACCTAAATCACTTGTCAAGCTTCGAGGGCATACAAATCAAGTGATGATGCTCTAAAAAATGAACAGGCTTGCAGTAGCTATAGAAAAGTATCAGACTTATTCTTATTCACCCCAATAAGTTACATAGTCAGTAGAAATGATGATATACCTATATTTCAAATTCTTGAATGGTGGATTGATCAATTCTATAAAATCAACTGTCCATTTCTCAAATTCTTAAAGATCCCAAACAGGATGTAAGGGAAACTTATTTGAGTGTGATTTTTTACCAACCTATTGAAAAACATCGTAGGAAATGGAATCATCTTTGGCATTGTTGAATACAATCAGTCACCATAATCCTACTTATAGTGTATTTTTGGCAGTCAGTTTCCCTCCGACATGTCCTCCTGCAACTCCACAGTGGCATTCCCACAACCTTTTAGGCCTCTCATGATCAAGTATACTTCTTCGAAGTATGTTTTCCAATCCCATATTATACAAATGACATGTGATCAACTGATAATATGAGGTTCGAACCACTGGATGCCACTCTTGAGTTGTGGAATACCCAACATGCATAGTTCCAATAGTGAGAAACAATGCAATATCTGAAAGGTAATCAAGGATAGCCTTGATATTAAAACAATTTACATCTATGAGATGATCATATACACTCCACTGCTCTCTTAATTATAATCGAGATAGATGGTCGGCAAAAAAATTTAATTTTCCTGGCTTTATAATGACTTCGAAGGAGAAATCCTTAAACAACAACAACCATCGACAAATTGTGTCTTCTAACATACACTTATTAACTAGATATTTCATAGTGGAATGATCAGAAAAGAATTTAAAATGGCCTCCTAAAAAATAATGTCTAAACTTTTGCAAAGTATAAACCATTACCAAACCTTCCCTTTCAGTGGTAGTGTACTTGTGTTTGGCCTGAGAAATATTCCTACTAACAAAGTAGACGGGATGATCCAGGTTTCCTTCACCAGGTTCCACAAGGATTCCACCCTAAGAAATACCAAAAGAATCAATATTTACATGAAATTCCACATTCCAATTTGGATATATGAGAATAGGTTTAGTACTCAAATTTTCTTTGAGTATTAAACCAAACTTTGGCTTCCAACCGAAGGTTTCAAATTTCTTCAACATTTTCTCCAATGAGGCGGTTATGCTTGCGTATTTTTTCATAAATCTTCGGTCATATTTGGTGTGGCCCAACAATGACTAATATTTTTAGTCACTCATAGGAGGAGGCATATTCATTCTCACACCCACCTTTGGAGTATCAACCAACACTCCTTCCTTGCATACTATATTTCCTAGCAAATTTCCAAAAAGTATACAAAAAATACACTTCTTCAGGTTTAAATAAATATGTAGTTGTTTTCATCGATCAAACATCAGTCATAGTAAATCTATGTGATCCTTCAATAGGTTGTACATGGTCTAATAATCCATATATACATAAAGTAACATATGGATAAAGTCACGGAAAGAAACAATAACTATTTGAGAGAAAAAACCTAGGGAATTCTTCAGTCCAAAGAGCATGACATTATAAGCGAGAAAACCTCATTTTGTAGTGAAGGTAGTCTTTCTCTTATCTTTTTCTGCAATTATAACCTCATTATAGCTTGAGAATCCATATGTAAAATAATAGGCTTCATTATCTACCACTTGATCCAGAAACTCATCGTTAAAGGGTGTAGGAAAAGGGTCGTCTACACAAGCTGAGTTCAAACTCCTATAATCCACACAGACTCTTAGACCATCGATACCCTTCCTGCTTTGTATTACAATAGGACTGATCCACTCGGATTCATACACAGGGAAAATTATCCTAACCACTAACATTCTATCAATCTCTTTCTTAACCTTCTCCTTGACTCACAGATTCAAATGGTACGGTATGTGCTTAAAATTCTTAGCATTCGGTTTTAATTCGATCCTCATTTCTCCTAAATCTCCCTTAATCCCCTTTACTTTTGAAAAAATCTTAGGGAATAGATCCTTGTACTCGACCAACAGAGCCTCTATCTCTGTCATAGTTTAATCATCCCAATAGTCACCTATAGATCCCATCTTTTGATTCTCCTCACTCCCTATGTTTACTTTCCACGAATTCATAGGTTTAGTATATGAACTAGTCATATCATTGGAGATAGTGTCCTTAACTATTATTTTTCCTTTATATTCGTCTAGCTCTAAGTTCCTCCAGGTATTCAAAATCCTCTGAATATTTATCAACCTTACTACATGCCATGGGAATTCATGTCGGGGATGGATAAAAACTACAATGAAGCACATGTTCATTCTCATAACATACCGTGGGAGGATATTTAGGTCTATATTTATCAGTAAATATAATTTTCTTGATTTGTTGCAGTAATAGGGTGATTTCAGGAGACATACTAGAAAAAGAGAAATCTTGGAAGAATTGACCTTTAAGCATCTTCCAACAAGAAGTTTGTCTTTTAGTTTCCTCATTCACATACCAATCTTTCATAATGTTTCCCAAATAATGGAAAAATTGGTGTACCTAGAACTCAGAAGGCAGTAGAACAATTTTCCATACTCCAATGCAATATTCAATATGCTTCCTTGGATCAAATGACCTGTCATATGGTTTTAGAGTTACAACTTGACTCTCTATCTTTTGATCCTTACTATACAGGTTGAACTGTGAGGGTGGAATGAAATGGTATTGAATGATGAGATTTACCTCATCCCAAGAAGATATATTCTCTTTATGAGTGATCCGCCATCTAGTTGGAAAATACTTCATTGTCATGTCAAGTTCTGAAACTCTATGATATGAAACAACCTTTCCCTCCATGTCAAAAAGGGAACTACATAGGTCTAAGGTGCCATCATATATTGGGTAATTACCTATCTCAACTTGAATTCATCTTACTAACTCTACGGTTTCACAATACCTAGAGAAATTTTCATACCTTCCTTACTACCAATTGTCCCAAGCAACTTCGCAATCTTCATCTGCAAAGTGAATGCTTTTCCAACTTATGGATCCATTTGCAGTGGGATTAATGTAATCTGCTCAGTTTCCTACAATCATAGTGTATAGTTGATCCAGAACATCCTATTCCATATTCTCATTTGTTGGTTCAATATATCGTGGAACTTGATATGGGTCTAGAGGTTGAGTAACTTTAATGCCATCAGATTCAAAGGTCATAATTTGTTTCTTAAGTTCTATTATAATATAATTATTGTAAGCCCTGTCAATTCCCAATAAAGCTAGGTAGGGATATTTTTCTCCCATTATTTGTATGACCTCAAAGTCTTCAACTATTTTGACACTAGTTGATGCAGGAACATTGTCATCAACATGCAAGTGGAGGATAACTCAGTGCATAGTGCGCATTTTGAAGTGATTTTGAATTTTAAATATTGTGTGTCAAGAACGTATCTTGAAAAGATTGTAATTAAAGAAGTTCTTAAATGATAAGTGGTTGAAACATCGCGTGATATCGATGGAGATTGTATTTTCTTTAATGTAGATAATAGTAATATGGATCTGAATAATTTGCTCTTATCTGTTTTTACCAATCATTTATTGTAATAAGGCTTACTAGCTGAAAGATTTTACTTTAATAGGATAGCTCTAAGGTAGTCGGAGGGAAAATATCTATGAGCCTTTTTTGTATAAATATGTGTATTGTTTCCCAAATGAGGCTGCTGAAAGTTATTTGAAGTTGTTATTGTTGAGTCTATTGAAGCTTATTGAAGTTGTATGAGCCCATGTACCTATCATTTGAATGAATATAACAAAGAAGCGTTGATCCAAAATGTATGGTATTGTTGTTACTGTGTCTATCTTAATGAATGTTAGGATTTATGCTTGATTGCATTTCTATGTTATTACTTGTTCTTATGTTATGATTTCATTGCATGGTTGAATGTATGAATCTGTGAGGATTATATAAGTTTCAATTATTTCTATTCTATGAGCTTATGCAAGGAGTACATAGTGTCTGCAAGGAGTGCGTTGAAAGAGTCTGTTTTGACTTAGAAGCTCAAGAGAGATAACGTGAAGCTTTGTTTGCAAAGAGTGAAGAGGACCACACAAGGTGTGCATAGGAAAAAACACATTCAACGCCATATTGTTCAAGAGGAACAATTGAGTCGTGTAATAACTGTTGCAAGGAGTGCACAGTCGCCCATAAAAGGTTTAATTTGAGAGAAACTTGTTGCAATGTGTTCTCAGGGTCGACTTTGGGTTAAGTGCTGAAGAATTCATTTTTAGAGGTGGAAGGAGCATTTAAGAAGAAAGATTCTAAGAATTTTAAAAGTTTCAAGGAGGAACAATCTCATAAGAGATAGCAGACGAGAATTCTTCAGTAAGGAGGAGCCCACTGAAAATTTCACAATCAATGAGAAATATCCATCCATAGGAAGCATGATCTTTCTAGGCCATGAGATCTAGGAGAGTTGCACGGAGGATAGTCTTCAAAATCCTTCGGCACTTCGTGTATTTGGAGGTTTGGAAATGTTCAAGGAGTGAGATCGCCAAAGTCCCGAAGCTGTGAATTAAATTGAGGTCATCAATATCGAGGAGGATACATGGCATCATATCAAAGAGTCTGGGAGATAAATATCTAGGATATTTTCATGGAGAAAAGAGCGATTTATACTAAAGTCACAAAGGAATAAGAGATCTGGACCATTGGATCCGGGAAGGACACATGGTGGAGATCTGTGTTCTTCAGGAGAAGAGTGCTTCGGAGGAAAGAGAGACTGATGAAGCCAAAAATCTCGAAGGACGAATTGTCAGAGTCAATTGTGGCCCTTGATCTGAGAAGGACATGTGTCGTCAAATCGTGGAATCCAGAAGATTTCACTCTAGGAGAAAGAGGAGCAGAGGAGCGTTGAATGGAAGTCATCTGAAGTGGGAACAAGGGATAAGTCTTCACTGTTGATGGAGGTGAGCACATGGAACTCGATCCATAGCTCTGGGTACAAATCACTCTAGGGAAAAGGGTGTTTGGAGCGCTCAGAAATCCTGAAGCTGGAGTCCCAAAGTGAATTACATCCATTGGATGTCAGAGAAGCATGAGTCATAGATCTTGTCCGATTGATTTCTCCAGTCTAGAGATCAAGGAAAAAGGATTCAGCTGCACTCACAATCGATGAAGCCCGAAGTCACGAAGGGGGCGAGCCAAAGGTTATAGCCTGTGGTCATAATGAAGAGGGTCTTATCATAGGAGCTAGCGCTCATCATTTAAAGTTACTAGAAGCACCAAAAAAAGGGTGTGCAGGTGATTCGAACCTGCGTGGGTAATCGAAGAGGGTCTGTGTGAATTAAAAACCATGGTCTAGTAGAGGCCCAAAGAGATGATTTGACTCAATGTATTAAATATCCTTGACTAGGAGGTTGAGCAACCCTGAGGAGTGAAGAGGGTATGCATCAAGTGGTATCAGAGCCAAAGTTTCTTTTGAGCTCCATGTGAAGGAAAATTTTAGCACCATGCCACCTAGAAGACGTGTGGAGCGACCTGTAGAAAATCCAGTTGTGGAAAGGGATATGAGATAACTTTGCACAAGATTAGATTCTATGGAGACAGAAAAAAAGAAGAGCACCTGATGTTGGAGACATTGGTGATGCAGAGAGCGAAGAAATGGAAGTTGAAGGATCTGCAGGAGAAGATGTTGCACACAAACGCTTGTTGAAAGATGTTGTCAAATTGGGAGCAAGAGAAAAAATAGAAATCCCAATGTATGAAGGAAACATAGATGTTGAAGAATTGTTGTTTTTGATAAGAACAATGGAAAAATACTTCGACTATGAAGAAGTTGATGAATAGAAGAAAGTAAAACATGTTGTTACCAGATTGAAGGGACACACAACACTATGGTGGTATGAACTAGAGACTGACAGAAGAAGCAAAGGAAAGAAAAATGTCAAGAACTGGGATAGAATGGTAGCCAATCTAAAATCTAAATTCATACCCCAAGACTATTAGATAAATGTGTTTAGGAAATTACAGAACGTGAGACAGAAAGGATTAACAATAAAATAATACACAAATGAGTTTTATAAGTTGAACATCAGGGTTTGACAGAGAGAGAAAGATGATGAAAAATTTTCCAGGTATATTAATGGGCTGAGATATGAAGTCTAGGATGAAATCAGCATGATAACAGTGAGGAGAGTGGAGGATTCTTATCAAATTTCACTAAAGGAAGAAGAGAAATTGGATAGGAAATAGAGCCATCAAAGAAAAGGAAGAAGTATAAACAGAGGTAAAGGAATTGTCCATGACAAGGTGATGAAAGAGCATCTTTGGCAAGCGCGCAGAGGCAGGACCACTCAACACGTGAGAGTGTGTCCAGAAATTCAATGTTGACAGTTGCAGCTGACTTCGAAATCCACCTTCACTCAACGTCGGAATTCACCGTTTGGAGGCACACTTGAACCGGTACCGAATTTTACCCTTGAGGCACATTTTGAAAATTGTAAACAGAGAAGGAGTTTCCACTTCGGATCTAGAATGCGACCGATCTAAGATAGCATAGGATGAGTTTTAGAGTAGGCAAGTATCCAGGGGAAACCCTAGAAACATTTTTAAGATATGTAAAAGTTTGTACACACATGAAAGAAGGAGATGGAATACAGAGAAAATTTTAGCTGTAAGAGAGAACTGCGAGTTAGCAGAAGATATCTGTTTTTTTTTAGTTATTGTAATTTGGGATGTATTCTGTAACCATTGGTCACTTGTGAATATAATAGAAGGGAAAGTGATCCAAATGTATGGTTTGTGGATTGTGTGTGTTTTCCTGTTATTTTTGTTTTCATGAGCGAGTGGATAGAACTGTGAGTGTTTTCCAGTTTCAATTGTGTCTCTTCATTGAAGCTCTCCAAGGTGTGCATCGAGTGAGAAGAGAACGTCAGGAGATCAGGAGGAATCTATGTGTGAGAAAACCCTTTGGACCTGAGCTATCGAAATCCACTAGATGCAAGGAGTGCGCGGGAATTCGAGGCCTACACAAAGTAAATCTCAGGAGGGATAACGCTTCGAAAAGTGTTATCGAAGACCCGAAAACTCATCCCTTGGAAGGAACGAAGATCGAGTCTTCGAAGACTTAAAAAATCTTCTAAGTCTGAAGAAAGTAAAAGCTTAGGAGGAATAAAACTGTTGAGCGTTGAATCGCAGTGGAGAACCTCGCGGACCATCCGATTTGAGGTAGGATCATAGGCTTTAACCCTGCGTAGATCCAGGGAGGGAGATCTTAGGGATCTGAATGGACGGTGGAGAGTCCTCAAGGAGAAGCGCCAAAATCCCTTAATTTGTTGGATAAGGTGGAGCTGCAAGAAGGATAGAAACGAGGGATATCCATTTCACAAACTCGGACATCACGAGCTAGGAGGTAGTGTTTGTGGTGCTTCAAAATCCTGAGTCGTGAGATAGCGAGGGTTGTCCATTTCATGAACTCAGACATCGCGATCTGGGAGGAAGTGTTCATGGTGCTTCAAAATACCAAGTCGCGATATCGTGAGATAGAGAGGGTTGTCCATTTCGTGAACTTAGACATTGCGAGCTCGGAGGCAGTGTTCTTGGTGCTTCAAAATCTCGAGTCGCAAGATAGAGAGGGTTGTCCGTTTTGCGAACTCGGACATCACGAGATGGGAGGCAATGTTCTTGGTGCTTCAAGACCCCGAGTCACAAGATCACAAAATAACAAGGTCATATCTTTTCATGAACTTGGGTATCACGGGCTGGAGGGCGGAGTTCTTGGCGCTTCAACACCCCGAATCGCGATATAGCGAAAGGGAGGAAGGATAAGGGCATGTTCATGGCTCTTGGTCGTGTACTGTAGGAGCTCGTATTTGGCGCTTGGAAAATTCAATTGAGCATTTGTGGAGGGACCTGTGTATGTGTGTGTTCATTTGAAGGGTTCTATTTTTGGACCAGAAGATCCGTTTCGGCTTCCGACCTAGAAGATCCTGACCAGGAGGTCACACAACCCTTAGGAGGGATAGGGGGTCTGCATCACAAGACAAAAAATACCAAGGTTGAGACTGGAAAACCATACAGTCACTCAGAAAGAGGAGGAAGTTCCCGAGGGATAAATTATGGTGGAAGGAATGATTTTACTCGAGGAAGAGAAAGACGAAGAGGTAGAGGAGGAGAGGTGAAGTGTTATGCCTATGGAAAAAAGAGGACGCATGTCTTGGTAATGCCTCGACAGAAAGAAAGAAGGAGGAGGTGAAGCTCACATTTCAGAAGCACAGAGGTAGAATGTTGAGGTAGAAGGTGTAGAATATGGGAGAACCTTGATGATGAAGAATGTTGTCTTAAAGCTAGAGCAAGAAGTGGAGAACCAAGTGAAGAGGAATAGTTTGTTCAAAACTGATTGCAATACCAAAGACATGGTATGAAAGGTGATAATTTATAGTGGGAGAACTAATAACTTGGTATCCACAAAAATGGTGGATAAATTGTAGCTGGATAAAAGTGCACATTTGAATCCGTATAGAGTCTCATGGTTGTAGAAAGGACACCAGGTAATGGTAACTAAATAATGAGAAGTTGAATTTAATATAGGAGGATATAGAGATGATATTTTTTGTGATGTCACTCCCATGGATGTATGTCATGTCTTTTTGGGGAGGCCATGGAAGTTTGACATAAATGTCATTCATGATGGGAGAAAGAATACTTATACCCTGGAAAACAATGGTAGAACACACATACTACTACCAATAGAGGATAAGAAGGTGAAGGAAGAAGCCAACACAAGTATACTTCTCATGAGTGGTAAGGAACTCCTAAGTGAATTCGAGAAGGAACAAGAAATGAAATTTGTTGTGGCGACGAAGGCCAAATTCATCCTTACAAGTACTTCTATGGATGATCTTCCTGAAGAAATTTAGGACCTACTAGAAAATTTTGCTGACACAGTAGTGGATGAGTTACCTCACTCATTACCACCCATCAGGAGTATCAACCATCACATTGATCTCATACCAAGAGAGAGTCTACTGAAAAAAGAAGCATATAGATTGACACCTCAAGAGAATGAGGAGGTAAAGAGACAAGTCTAGGATTTGATGGACACGGGTTGAGTTAGAGAAATATTGAGTCCATGCACAGTACCAACTATGTTGAGTTCAAAAAAGGATGGAGGATAGATAATGTGTACAGACTCAAGAGCCATAAAAAAAATCACCATCAGGTACATATTTCCTTTGCCAAGGATGGATGACTTAATGGATTTTCCGATCAGAGAAAATTATTTTTCAAAAATAGACCTAAAAAGTGGATATCACCAGATAAGGATGAGAGAAGGTGATGAGTGGAAAACATCCTTCAAAACTAATGAAGGTTTGTATGAGTGGATTGTTATGCCACTTGTCTTGACAAATGCCCCAAGTAATTTTATGAGTTTGATGAATAATGTATTAAAATATTTTATTGGTAAGTCTATGATTGTATATTTGGATGATATATTAGTCTTCAGTAAAACTTAAGAAGAGAATTTGAGAAACTTAACATTAGTGATGAGAATATTGCAGTGGGAGAAGATACTGGTAAATCTTAAGAAATCCTCTTTTATGAAGACATAACTCATTTACATGAGCTTTTTAATCACTTCAAATGAATTGCAGATGGATCTAGAAAAGGTGAAAGAAATCAGAGAATGGCCATCGCCAAGGAGCATCTTCGAGGTGAGATGATTCCATGGATTATCAAGTTTCTATCGGAAGTTCATTATAAATTTCAGTGGTATTTGTGCACCTATATTAGATACGGTGAAGAAGAGACACAAGTCTTTTAAGTGGACAGAATAAGCTCAGAAAAGTTTCAGGATATTGAAGGAGAAGATAACAGAACAATCGATTATGGTCTTGCCAGATTTCGGGAAGACATTTCAAGTACGATGTGATGCTAGTGGAGTAGAAATTGGAGCAGTCTTGAGGAAATATAATAGGTATGTTTCATATTTCAGTGATAATCTGAATGGCACCAAGAGGAAGTACTCAACATATGATAAATAATTTTATGCAGTAATTCAAGCATTAAATAAATGGAGGCACTACCTTGTTCCAAAAGAATTTGTTTTGTACAATGATAATAAGGATTTACAATTCATAACCAAACAAGAGAAGTTAAATGAAAGACATGCTAACTGAATAGAGTTTATGAAAAATTTCACTTCTATCATTAAACATATTTCTAGTAATGCTAACAAAGTTTTTGATGCATTGAGCAGCAGGTGTTTGATTCTGCAGGAATTTCAAGTGAAAACATTAGTGGTTCAGACACCTTAAGGAGATGTATTGTGATGATCTAAATTTGAAAGAGGCATATGAAGCATGTGAAAATCATGTTCTTAGAGACAGAAGTCAGTGGACAGAGTATCTGATTCATTATGGATTGTTTTTTAAAGGTAGCCAGTTGTGCATACCAAAGTGCTCAATGAGAGATAATTTGTTGAAGGAAAAACATAATGGAGGTATAGAAAAACATTTTGGCCATGACAATACATTTTCATATTTGAACGGGCTCATACTATTAGTCAGGTATGAGGGTAGAAGTGAAGAAATCTGTAAACAAATGTAAGATTTGCCAGCATGCAAAAGGAAAGTGACATAACACTGAGTTATATCAACCATTGCCTATTCCAGATAGGCCTTGGGATGCAACAAGCATGGATTTCATGTTGGGATTGAAAAGAACACAAAGGGGAAGTGATTCCATATTTATTGTACTTAATAGATTCTCAAAGATGGCACACTTTCTCCCATGCTAGAAAACTAGTGATGCCACGCACATTCCAAATCTGTTTTTCAAGGAAGTTGTGAGACTTCATGGGTTGCCCAAGAGTATTGTCTCATACAGGGACACTAAATTTGTTGGTGATTTCTAGAGGACATTGTGGAAGAAAACATGGATGGAATTTTCCTTTAGTTCAACATATCAACCTCAAACGGATGGAAAAACTGAGGTGGTAAATCAAAGTTTAGGAGATTTGCTGAGGAGTCTGGTCTCTAAACATCATAGACAGTGGGATAAGATTATGTCACAAGCAGAGTTTTCATACAACGACTCACCAAACATGAGTATAGGGAATATTCCATTCTAGATAGTATATGGAATGAAGGCAAGAGGAGTATTAGAGTTGAGATATTTGGAGTAGGTTGAAGTCAGAAGCGCTGGAGAAAAAAAAATCGTTGCAGAAATGCATAAGCTTCATAATCATATCAAAGAGAAGTTGGAGAACAAAAACAAAGAATATAAACGCAGAGTTGATGAACATAGGAGAGAACTTCAATTTTAAGTGGGAGATCAAGTTCTGGCACATCTCAGGAAATAAAGGTTCCCAAGGGGAACACATAACAAATTGAAATTGAAAAAGATAGGACCATGCAAGATCGTAAGGAAATTTGATGCAAATGATTATGAGATAGAGATTATAGAGGATGTGGGCATATCGCCCATATTCAACATTTCAGACCCGTACCCTTACTGGAAGGATGACACAAACTGATCAGAAGATCAAACAAAGATCTAGTGGGAGAAGCATATGCCTATAGAAGAGAAGCCACATATGGAGGAGTTCACAGATCAGAGGATTGGTAAGAAGACTAGAAATAAGAATTATTTTGAGTATTTAGTAAAGTGGAAAGGACAGACAATAGAAGATGTCAGTTGGGTAAATGAAGAAGATATTCATAAGCATGGAAAGTCAGTGCAGGAGCTCATGGATAGGAGTCCATGATTTTTTGTCTAGGGGAGTATGATGCAAGAGCATCATCATCAACATGCAGGTGGAGGACAACTCAGCGCCCTAGAGTGCCTTTTGAGGTGATTTTGATTTTAAACATGGCATGTCGCGAAAGTATCTTGAAAAGATTGTAATTAAAGAAATTCTTAAACGATAAGAGGTTGAACCATCGTGCGAGATCTATGGAGATTGTATTTTATTTGATGTAGATAATAGTAGTACAAATTTGAAGCATTCACTCTTATCTTTCTGTACCAATCATTTATTGTAATAAGGCTTAGTAGCTGAAATATTTTACTTTGATAGGATAGATCTAAAGTAGTCTGAGGGAAAATATCTATGAGCCTTTTTTGTATAAATATGTGTATTGTTTCCCAAATTAGTCTGCTAAAAGTTATTTGAAGTTGTTATTGTAGAGTATGTTGAAGCTTATTGAAGTTGTATGAGCCCATGTACCTATGATTTGAATGAGTATAATAGAGAATCATTGATCCAAAATGTTTGGTATTGTTGTTACTGTGTCTATCTGAATGAATGGTAGGCTTTATGTTTAATTGCATTTCTCTATTATTACTTGTTCTTATGTTATGAATGCATTGCATGGTTGAATGTATGAATATGTGAGGATTAGATAAGTTTCAATTGTTTCTCTTCTACGATATTATGAAAGGAGTTCATAGTGTTCGCAAGGAGTGTGTTGACAAAGTCTATTTTGACATAGAAGCTCAAGAGAGATAACGTGAAGCTTTTTTTGCAAAAGAGTGTAGAGGACCACACAAGGTGTGCATAGGAAGAAACAAATTCAACTCCATATTGTTCAGGAGGAACAATTGAGTCATGTAATAAATGTTGAAAGGAGTGCACAGTCTCTCATAAAGGGTTTAAGTTGAGAGAAACATGTTGCAAGGTGTGCTCAGGGTCGAATTTTGGCTAAGTGTCGAAGAAGCCATTTTGAGAGGTGCAAAGAGTGTGTAATAAGAAACATTCTAAGAAGTTTAAAATTTTTGAGGAGGAACAATCTAAGAAGAGATAGCATATGAGAATTATTCAATAGGGAGGATCCCACAAAAAAATTTACAATCAACGAACAAGATCCATTCAGAGGAATCAAGATCTTTCTAGACCGTGAGATCTCAGAGAGTTGCACGGAGGATAGTCCTTGAAATCCTTTGGTACTTCCTATATTCATAGGTTTGGAAGTGTTCAAGGAGTGAGATCATCGAAGTCACGAAGTTGTGAATAAAATCGAGGACATAATTATTGAGGAGGATACGTGTCAACAAATCAGAGAGTCTCGAAGATAAATCTCCGGGAGATTTGCGTGGAGCAAAGAGAAATTTCTTCCAAAGTCGTGAAGGACAAAGAGATTTGGACTGTTTGATATGGAAGGAACATATGGCGGAGATCTATGTGCTCCAGAAGAAGAGTGCTTAAAAGGAAAGAAAGAGAGATGAAGCCAAAAATCCCCAAGGCCGAATTGCCAGAGTCAATTATGGTTGTCGATCTAAGAAGGACACGCATCGTTAGATCGTGGAATCCAGAAGTGTGCACTCTGGGAGAAAGAGAAGAAGAGGAGAATTGAATGGAAGTTGTTCGAAGTGGGAACAAGAGAAAAATACTGACCGTTGATCGAGGTGAGCATGTGGCGCTCAATTTGTAGCTCTGGGTACGAATCAATCCGGGGAAAAGGGTATTTGGAACACTCGAAACTCTCGAATTCGAAGTCCTAAAGTGAATTATAGTCATTGGATGTCAAATAATAATGAGTTGTAGATCTTGTCTAGGTGATTTCTTCGGTCTGGAGTTCAGGGAAAAAGGAGTCGGATGCACTCAAAATCGTTGAATCTTGAAGTCGCGAAGGGGGTGAGCTGAAGGTTATAGCTCGTGCTCATAAGGAAGAGGGGCCTAGCAGAGGAGCTAGCACTCTTCATTTAGAGTTACCATAAGTGCCAGAAAAAGGGTGTGCAAGTGATTAGAACCTGTGTGGGTAACCAAAGAGGGCCTGTGTGAAATAAATCTAGGGTCTAGCAGAGGCCCGAAGAGTTGATTCATCTCAGTGTATTGAAGATCCTTGACCGTGAGGTCGAGAAACCCCCTAGGAGTGAAGGGGGGTCTACGTCACCAGTAAAATCCACTTCAACATTTTGTAGCCTTCCTACTAGTTAAATGCAATATTTATTCCCCATATGCAACTATGTAGGAGAATAAACTATCTTGGGTTTTCCCATCACCTGCCAGGTCTTCTTTGGAAATATATTGACATCATAACCAAAGTCTAGTATAATATCCCTGATATCATATTCATCAAGGTGAGCATTCAACTGGAAATCTCTCTCATTTCTCCTCTTCCTTCTTTGTATATTGCATGCACTCCTTTCACAACTTCCCAATGAGTTTTTCATTGTCCAATATGTCAACAAATAGTTGTAACCACAGATCAACAACTTTCTCTGACTGACTTGAGGGCTCCATCTGAACAAGATATTCCCCAAAGATTCTTGGTTGGTGATGGTTTTTCTTAAAAATTGGTTCCAAAACCTCACGAATGGTAGAACTATATAGTTGTCTAAACATTTCCACTCTGTCCTTAAATAATTCATTCTTCCTTACAGGATCATACTTGGTATTCACAAGAACCTCCTTTTGGATTTTGACTTTATGAGGGATTTCAATATTGGCACTAGTCTTTGTTCTTCCTCGAGTGAAAATGTTAATATTGGGTGCTCTTCCTTCAGCTACATATATAGGTTGATAATTTATCATATTACCTCACCTTTGTCTTGCATGATCTTCCTAGTTGGCAATCAAATATGGAAAATGCTCAATGGAATGGGTATTATTTCTACAATGTGCACACCATGGTCTTCATGGAAGCATACAATGTCTTGCAATATGCCTTTGATCATCATAGTTGTATCATAAAATTAGTCCTTGTCCTCCCATTTGTCCTCCTCTGAGATTTCCTCCACCTTAATAGCCTCGTCCGAACTCTTGTGGATTTTTGTTTATTTTGAATGTGGAAGGATCCAATCTCTCATCCAGAGAATCCAAAGATCCACATTGGTTGGTAGTATGATTAGGAAACCCACAAAATTAATTATACACTATATTTAGAACAAGTGTATACTTTTGTATAATAGGACAATGCCTCAGAGAGTACCCGTGACTTTTATAGATCACATGAGACTCATTTCTTTGTCATCCTTGATGATTCAGAAAATCATGTTATTGAACAGGGTTGTCAAATGGAGATGTAGTGATGACTTTCACAACCACTCCCAATCATCCCACTAGTGGAGGCACCATCGAGTGAGTGTGGTCTCTCACCCCTCAATATTGGACATTAAATTGTTTTATGGCCTTCGACATAACAACCAATACACCATGCCTACGGTCGACCTTCTCTAGGAAGGGTAAAATCTTGGATCTTCTCAGTTAACGTGGAGATATGGCCTTGAAGTTGCAAAATTTTATTATATTTAGGTGCTCTCATGACCTGTAAGATTTCACGATATCCTTCCATAGCCTTAATCTATATGTCTTGTTACAATGCTTCTCCTAAAGTATCTATCCTTTGTTGATTCAATGGGATTCAAGTTAATGGTACCAATCCCTAGATAAACCATTCTCTCTAATGATCCTCATGGATAAGGTTTGATAATTTCCCTATTGCATCTTCAAATATTTGGTTGTATTCCCATGTTGACTCGTCGTCTCTTTATTTTATCTCTCACAACTCAAAGAGATTATGCTGCTCTCACTAAGGTAACCGAAATGCCACTATAAAAATTTTCTTCACCTGGTTTAAAGAGAAAGGTTTCCCTTTATTATTCCCGAGCTTCATAGATTTCACCAGATTCATATATTTCATGTACCACTTTAGAGATTGACCCATGAAAGTAGTTTGAAAGTCAACCAATTTTTTTTCATCTAGAGTTATGCGCGACCTCCAGATGGATTCATAAATAAACTAATGTTGTTCAACATCCTCATCCCTTTTACCCAAAAACTCTAGGTGTTGGGTAAGATACCCTGTGTGTTGATGTGCCACCAATGGAATCATAGATAATATTAAGATGAATCTCGAGGGTCCTGGTTGTGATACAACTGAAACACTTACCACACTTCAATTGCTACTACTACGTGAACTTACTAGACTAAAAGGATTAGAAATAACAAAATTGAAAGAAAGATTGGTTATAGAAATTACCAGATTTATGGATGGCGTTGGGAGAATGGGTCATTTAGAGATATTTCCTTTGTCTCCAAAGTGAAATTATTTGATCTAGGGGGGCTCATTCATTTATAGTGATACCCTACTTCAGGCATTGTAGGTTCTGATTCTCCTACAACTTCTTCAGGGGTTCCAATTGAGTATTCATCTTAAGTGGTGGTGGTGTTATTTAGTCTTTCATCCATCTCTTTTGTAATTCCTCATTCTGGTATACTTCTTCCATAACCTTCACTTATTTAACCAAATATCTCCTTCAACCATCGACAAGCCAACCTTTCGTATCTCCTCAAATCCCGCAAATCTTCTAATTCTTTCCTATGACTACTTTCAAAGTCAGTCTCCTTCCACTACTGATCAAAACTCTTCATTAATTTCTTCATCTATTTCTTCCACCTCTTCTTAAAAATAAAATCCCTCTTTTAATCTCGTTTGCCTCTTACACTTTTCTTTTTATGACCCCACATATCTCCAAGAAAATATTCCTTGAACTAACTCATGAACCCTCTCCTAAATCACCTTCCCTCGAGCACAGGGGTTTACGCTTCCATGTTAGCTAAAGGAACACAAAACATTCCTTGTTCTACAATAAAATATTAATCCACAAGGGAATTTTCCTGCAAGAATCTTCCTTGAGATCCTTCTTTCAATATTCCTTCAGCCTTGAAAAAATATTGGTGGTTCTCTGCAACAAACTCGATAATATTACCTTCCAAAGTAGTATGCACCCATAAATCCACAGCATGCGAGATCTCATTATTTGACCGGTGAAGAGCCACCAAACCCTCAACGATCCAGTTATATATTCTTCTAGCTCGATCTTTGTATTATGGAACTTCTTGCAGGTGATATAACCATTGAAATACCTCTTCAAGATATCTGATCCAAAATATATTGTACTGGTCACTCACAAGTTCCGAATAGAAGACAACACTCTTCATAACCTTAAGGATTTTGTGTCGTAGATAAGCTTCTTACTATATGAACACATTTCACCTTCATTTCCACCAATTTTCAACATTGGATTTGAAAATCCAATGAGGCATCCCCTAAAAAATCACTTTAAATCTCAAGTATTGACAACATAACCATTTCTTGGTGCAAAAATCAAGACCAGGGTACTCAAAGGTTTCCAACAAAAGATATCAGTGTAGTATAGGAGCGCTAGCATATTCAACCTTTTGCAAGGGAAGGAGGTCTCACCAGAAGCTCAACCAAGATGTATGAGGTGAATTGAATCAAGGAGAACACGTCATTGGATTTGACATTCCTAGGTTCATATTCATACATCAATACGCAAAGACATTCATAGGAATTCAATGGATTCTAAATACACATGACATAAGTAATTTCACAACATAGAAACCAAAGATTCATATATTGTATCATAAAATTTTAGGGCTCAAAAAATCCTTTATATTATCAATGTCTCAAAAATGTTATATAGAGAGCACATATTTCATACAATAGCTTATGCAGCAGTGTTGGAACGTGAGTAGGAAGGTTCAAGACCCTGGGTTCAAGGTAACTAATCCAACAAAACCCTACAGATACCAGCCCTTTCAGAATCACCTGCGAGCAGGCCAAGTCTCACCTGAGGTATTGTTATGGGGACTGCAGGAACCAAGATTCTACTGTAGTGAGGGAAAGAAGGGAGGCACACTTTATCATACATAACATATCCTTTTGTGCACTAGATCCTAATTAACCTGACCTCGTTACTTTATTCTATATGCATATCAGTCTATATTATTATCATTTAGCAGTTAAACATACAATTAACGTTATTGTGCATGAATATATCAACATTATCAGTAAAGCTAATCATTCCCCCATACTAAAAGAAGGATGTAACATCATACAGACATGAATTAACATATTACAAACATGAATAACCATTCCACATCGTAATTTGACACAAATATACCATGGTTCACCCCCTCCTGGGCTACGTTCACAAACAATTTTCTTCTTTGTTATAGTTAAGTAATTATGCTTGTGCTCTTCGCTACAATAGGTGTTCAATATACATTCCTCTACTTATATTCAAGGGTTGTTTACATAGAATATCCTACAATCCCAACAATTCCTCATAATCCCTCTAGTTCTTCATTTTTTCCTCTACTATTGTCATTGTTGTCACTTCTACTCTCACTTCTGTACTTCTCAACTACTCTCCTATATCTACTGAACTTCTTCCATATTTTAAATATTTAGGTCCCTTTTCTCTTCAGGTTTTATTTCCATCTCATAGTGATTTGGCTCCCACTCATGCTCTATTAGTGATAACTCATTATGATTTGGATACAAATCATGCTCAATTGGTTTTCCCATATTTTGCGGGATCTTGTTCCTTCCTCTTCCTTGTCTTCCTCTCTTTATTCTCTCTTCTTTTGTGGTCCTATTGATCTTCTTGATCCTACACCTTTTCTTTGTGCATCATATATTCTCATTGTTCTCTATCCAAATTTCCTACCCAATAGTCTCCAAAAACTCACATGTGGCTCATCCCGAGCCACTTAGACTTGTTGTGTCGTGATCTTCCATCCCTCAATGAATTTATGGAGGCTCTCCTTTGCTTCCTGTACTATATTGTGACTTCGACCTCCTAGTTCACAATTTCATCCAATGTCTATGATGTCAAGCTATTTAATTTATCCTCGTTGTCTTGCACTACTAATGTTGTGTTGGTTTGTGCAGTAGCTAGTTCCTATAGTACCCTTAGTGCCTCATTTTGTCACAGTCACAACTCCTGTGTGATACTTCAATGTTCTTTTTTCAACTGTTCCACTGCAAGGTATAGTTTCCTGTTAGTCAATACTACCGACATTCTTTCTGTTCGTGGGAGAGTATTTGCACGCTTCATGGCCTAAATGACTTGTTCTTGCAAAACCCTTATTTTCTCATATAGTGCTTACATCTCTGGGGTGTTTGTCATCTCTATCCACATGAACATTCCTTCCTCGCATATATGTATACACTCTTGTTCCAAGATTTAATCTTCACCATTGTTGTCTGCGTAGTCCTTTCCCTTTGTGCTATTTCTTCCAGTGGTGTCCCTGGTGTTGTGTCTGACTCTATCTCTGAGCCCTTCTTTCAAAGTCCTTTAATGACCTCTCTAATATTTATGACTTGTTATTCTATCATGGCTTCTATAACCATTAGTACTTCTAGTGCCTCCTTATATAACTGTTATACTGCTACTTGAACTTTTTGCACCAATTTATCGGCTTCCTCCTTTTCCTTCCCTATTTCTTCAGCCTTTTCCTCTACAAATTTCTTTTCCTACCCAAATTTCTCGTCTTTCTCTTCTGCTTCAATATTTCCTTGTGTGGCTTTCTAGGCCTTCTCTTCTGGTTCAAGATTCTCCCTCTTAGCTTCCTCTTCCTTGCTATCTACTTTTATTTTTTCCTTTTATGCATTCTCTACATGTAGTTGTATAGCGCACTTTTCCTGTAGCACCTCGGTATATGATTTTGCAGTTCCTCTTTCTCAACCTCCACCTTTTCTATTTCCATGGCTACAGTATCTACGCGAATGAGTAATTCCTATGTAATCCATGTATGTAAGCTCTATAACACTTATGTACTCATCTGGGATACGACTAAGGCCATGTGACTTAGTCCCTATAACTACTCTTGACTTCCAGGGTTGGGTAGCTCACATATCCCTACTGGTACTTTGATCGCTCTGCGTGGTGTTATCGCCTAAACCAACCCTGTTGTCTATGAAACTTTTGTTAGACTTGTTTGTCCTATTCCTAGTCCTTTCATTGGTGTTAATTGAATAGTCCTTTCTAGGGTCTTTTCGATTACCCCTAGTTGTTCATGTATTACTTCCTATTTATTGGTCCATCCCTTGAATACCTATTCATCTAACCTGTGTTGCATCCTACTTCTTTTTGTGTCCATCATCTACTAGAGTGATACGAGTTGATCCTACATCTCCTTGAGGTGTGCTTCTTACTTCTTAGTTATTTTCTCCCAAATATCCAATGTGGTTTGTCTATTTGTTGGCCAATTATTTCCATGTATCCTTCGATTAATATGTAGAACAAACATGGTGGTCTTTGTGCCTTAGTTTTCTTATATTCTCTCCCTGATTATGTTTCTCCCTTGTCCTTCCTTTTTGTGCCTTTCTTCGGGGATGATGATGTGTCATGTATGACCCTTGTTCTTCTTGGTTGATATTTTCCTTCTGTATCCCCTAGCTCTTCAGAACTGTTCTCTTGTTCCTCTTATTCGTTCGATGGGTATTCCCTATTTGCGGGGTTCTTTCTCTCGTCTTCCTGGGTATAACACTAGACATGGGTTCCCTTGTTCATCTCCTTGTACCAGTTTATAAGTTTTGGTTCCACTTCCTTTGATGTCACCCTATAGCTAATTTTTGTCCATTGTTGTGTTGGGTCCTTTGCAGTTTGTACATACATATGGTGCATGATAGCTCTAAACCACACGATGCCTTTTTATGCTGCTATAGTTTCTATTGGAATGTATGGTGTGTGTCTTAATATTTGTGTGATATAGTCTAAGTAGGTAAATAATACAATGTTCGTCTCGGTTTGTCTCCTCTTCAGTGTTGTGTGCCATAAGTTGGTATGCTTGTGATCTATTGTGTGACTACCTAATGTGCACATGGACTGGTAATACGCTGGTTATCTCCATCCAACTAGTGCAACCAATATTAAAAATCATGCATAATGGAACTCGATGCCCTTTTCCCTGTCCTCTATGCAATCTTGTAAACGTTGATTCCTAATAAAATTGGCCTAGTTCATCTGGATCCCTTCTATACATTTCTCTGGGATGACAATTACTACAGCTAGTACTTCATCTCTGCAACATTTGTGCAGTAGTTTGCATGCAAGAACATGTTTTGCAAACCTTACCCTTTTATTACTGATGTGTTGGACATCTAGTCCCCTCTTTCCCCTTACTCTTATGAATTTGTATTTCATTTCCTCTAAAAGCTCGTTTAATGCATGCTTTCCTAACTACTCTTGATGCCATAGCTCTGTGAAAAAAAAAATTGTTACCACCTTCACTCTGATTGGGTGATCTATGATCATTCCCAAATCTCAACGGCTGCTGGCTCCTCTAGTGAATTCACCCATTTATAATAGTTGCTAGTTGTAGTCGTGGAATTCACATGTTATTCTACAGTCTTATCGTTTTGTACTCCTCATACAAGTTTTCATGTTGGAGAATCATTTGACATGTTCTGGTACGATTATTCCAAGTGTGTAAATATTTTTGCGAGCCTTCACTAATAATGAAATGTCGTCACAGTGGCTCTTCCATACCCCAAGTAGTACATCCATTTCCTGTTAACAATATCGGTCATCTTTGTTTCCTTTGTCCTGTTAATGATATCAATCGTGCTTGGTTCCTTCATTGTAGGGGGTTGTTATGTGGCCACTTAAGTTTTTTAGTTCTGTCAACTTTTCACATCGATTTTCCATTTATGTAGACGTTCCTTTCGCTTAAATTGTTATGGTATGTCATGATGATATATCTTTTCTTTTTTTCTTATTGAGTCATTCCTCCTTCCTTGCGTAAGTATTCTATTTCTTCGTTCCCTTTTCCTCATTATTTATCCTTGTCTCGTGGGCCTATGCCATCGATTGGGCCTGTCATTTCTTATGACATCATGGGACTTGTCCTTATTCATATGTAACTATTCTTTCCTTCTTCTTTGTTCTTGAAATCTATCACGCCAAATGGCAGAGTGTCATTATTACCGCTGCCTTGACCATTTTTTGCGTCAGGTTTCCCTGGTTGGCACAATTTTCCCTACCTGCGTAGTTTCCATTATCAGTCTATATGCACAAAGTCTCTACTTTACTAGTTTAGAATCAGGATTAAGATGGATTCTCATTTCTCATATCTTCTAAACTATCCCTTTCATTTATGGGAAATTCCTCGGGAATAAGTCCTCGTACTTGCGCAATAATTTGACTATTTTTTCGATGGTTTCGCATCCCGGTAGTCTCCTATCTTTGACAAATTTGGATTTTCCTCTCTTCCAATATAAAATTTTCATTTATTGACTAGATACGCATATGTTGTAGATTCCATCTATGGGCCCTCTACTAGTCATTCTCCCTCAGTTTCATGTACTTGGATGTTGCGAGGATAATCATCGTCCTGATCCTCTTGTGTCACATTATAATATTAAAGAAATTTATGGATTTTCATAGCATAATTATGTGCGCTTCATATTGGCATTACTTCTATTTGTTCTTCTTCATTGCATATCAATCTAACTTCCATATTTTCTTATTCATTGAATATTTTGTGTTTGATTTCCTAAAGTATTGTATATATCGAGGGTGACTTATGTTGAAATGTAAATGTTTCTTTGAACCTTTGACTTATGTAATCCCACTATGTTGTGTCTATGTGAACTTCCATTTATAAATATCAATTTTTGGATATTGTCTTCAGAGTATAAATGAACCTATGCATCCATTCCTCCTTGGGAACTGCATTCCACTGGTTCTCACACTGCGTAATATGCTCTGTTGGGTTTCCTTCACTGGTATATTTTTGCATCATGTCTGCTTCTTCGATATTAAATATTATCTATATTAGTATCTTAGAATGTTTCCAATCTTCCATGGTTCCTTTGTGTGTCACCCACCATCTTGCAGGTTTGACTTTCAATACAATGTCCAATGATAGCAACCTATGTTTCTTTAGTACATATGCCTCAAAGTTTTGTGTGGATGTTTTTATATATTTCAAGCCGTCATCCTAGGAAGGTTGCACAATTCTATTATAATCCATTGTATAGACCTTGTTATGCATGCGCATCATCATGTTGAGACTTCATGCATCCTCTTCTTCCAGTTTTCCATACATGCTTCTGAGCTTGATGTACACAAACTGATAAATCTCCAACTCAGTGCTCCTTCTTCGGTGGGGTTGACATAATCATCTATCATTTCCATGATGTTATATAGGTGATTGATTTTATCACCCTGCACTGGTTCTATTTATCGTCTTCCTTCTTTTGGATCTAAGGGTGCAATAACTTTATGGTCTCTGAATTCAATTATCATCTCATGCATTTTCAATTTGATAATGGATTGGTTACCAAAGGCCCATTCTAGTCACATTAACATTGGATATGGTTGGCTATCATCCACAATCTCAATAAATTCAAAGTCTGTGACATTGTGCACTCCATCTATGTTCACGAGTATACCTTTTAATCAACCAATATGTACTATTTTGTATTGATTTTCTAGTATCAATTGGATGCCTTTATGCTTGGTGTAGCGGCCAATCGACTGTCACGGTGGATTGTCCTAGAAAGTACTTCCTTCAGACTAGCCATAGCTTGATCATCTTCTAATAACCACATAAAGGTATCCATCTACCCCTAGACCTCCTCTTCACCTCTTTGTGTTGGCAGGTTCTACCATCTATTTGACAGGTGAATTATGGATCATGGTCTTTACATGTCCAATGGACTTACATCCCATGCATGGACAACTTCCCTCATTACTTCCACCTATTTCATGTAGAAAACCTTTCTACTATGCTTGATCAAACATAGGCACTTTCTATGGAGCTTTACTAATAGGACCCTGATCTGCGATTCCCACATATGCTCCTATTTTTTATCCACCCCAAGTGATGATGTATAGGATGGTATATGATGGATGCACCTCATCACCACCAAGGATCCATGACTTTGAATTGAGCATGTTCACACTATGTTGCATCTTTTCCCACGCCTCCCACTTTTCAATCAGCTCTGGGCAATCCTCAGTGTTATGCTCGGTCTTTTGGTAGTGGCCGTAGCAAGGCTGACTTGGTTGCAAATAGTTGTGTGTACCCCACCTCATTACAATTGTGACATTGTGGTGGAGGATGATTCACATCATTCCTCGGTGCTCAATTACCCTGATTCTCATTCTGGACTGGATTATTTTAAAAAGAAAGAAACTACTCCCCTTCTTCCTTTCCTTTATCCCTGAGCGTCAGCGAAGAACTAATGATACTCTACCTATGATGATCGGCTATGCAAGGTGAAGAGGTAAGGTAAGGGGTATAGGGGTAGAGATCCCCGTGTAGGGTGGAAGAGGTCGAGTTCTCTGTAGTGGTAGAGGGTCAATAGAGTGAAAGCTTCCGTCTGTCAATTCCAAATCGAGATGTATAGAGAAGTAGATCGTTATAGAGATGTATCTAGTATATTGTAGATTGCCATTATATACGTTATGATACACCGTGCATAATAAACTTGCTACTCTGTATGTCCTATTTGAGTTGTTTCCTGTGTCTGGTGGAACGCCTATTTCGTAAGATGTGGCAGTTGGGAACGCTTTTATCATAATATGTAATCAAGTGGAATCAATCAATGCCAATCAAATCTAGCAAGTCCTATCTCAGAGGGTAACGTGTTATAAGAATTAATATAAGCAGCTACAGGTTGTAATAAGGCACCGCCCATCTAACTGGTCTTGGCGAAAGGCTTCTGTTTACTAGTTGCAGGCCTCTAAAAAGTGCCTGGCTACTGGTTCCTGGCTTAAGGCTTCTAGTTATCCTAACCTCCCCCCCTTGCAGAAGACTGTTTCTGGTCTGTGGACTAATCCTGCTCTA
>JZKD02S0025592.1:41898-70150 GCA_000966675.3 Picea glauca | reverse complement strand
GGAGTTCGACACAATGTTTGCCTACGTCTCCGGGCCTTTTTCCTGTGGGGAAGGCTTCTTTATTTCTGCTCAAGTGCTCAAAATTACATCTCAGCAATGCCCATAGGCTACAAGAATGATCTGGTCTTATTGTCCCAGATCTCAAGAACCCAATTCAAGAAACGGCACGCAAATCTGATGCTCCAAGCTCCCAGAAACGATCCGACAGCGTTTCCACCTCAAAGGCTTTCCTGCAACAAACTGACTTTGGCTTGGCTTTCCAACAGCATAACTCTGCAAAAATGACTTTCCTTTGGCCTCAAACAGGCCTGGTTTATATAGCAAAGGAGTTGGTTTCTCATCCCCAACTTCCTCCAAGAATCTGGCCTCCAAAAATGCCCAATATCCCCCAAAAATGGAGAAAATCTGCTAATAATAGGGCCTTTTAATTAAAAAAAAACCCAATTACATAACCAAAAACCCACTTTTAAAAGAAAATTGGGCGCAGCCCCCTTCAACGGCGCGCTCCTGGTCATATCATTGGCCATGTGGCCACGCGCCCATGGTGATGGCCCCTTGGGATTAGCCCTGGCTCCTGGATTCGTGGGTTAGCGCCCGGAATCATGGGCCTAACAGCTTCCACGCTTGTTGGTTCAGCTCTCGGGTCCTATGGCATGCACCACGGCCAATTGTTGTAACAACCCGCGCGCCCGTTTGGTGATTGGCCCCGGTCCTGTGGGATTGGTCCGGGATCCGGGGCTAATATTCCCGTGCTATTTGTTTAACGGTCCAATGAATTTGTTTTAACCACCCGGTCTCATGTGTTCGGTTACATGCCGCGTTCACCGCCGAGGGTTGGGGCTAGGCCCCGACCCCTTTTACCGACGCACAAACTTTAACCCAAATTCAAATAAATTTAATGCCGCCACCATAAAAAGCACCACCCTTTGTCCGAGTGGCTAGTCCACGTTGGTTAAGTCATTGCTCGCCCGGGAGGTCGCCGGTTCGACCCCCGGCCACACCAAAACCAAAATTTTACATTGAAAACAACGAGCCAATAATGGGGTGCCATGTGGCAGTCCCTGAGTGGGCCACGTGGCACCCTTCCTTTCCAATGAGAACATGCCACGTGTCAGCCTCTGATTGGCCCACGTGTGTCGCCACGTCAACTATGCCGTACGCTCTGTCACCTGCCACGTGTCCTGCCGTACTGCCACCTGTCCTTTCCGCGTCAGCACGACGGTACGCCCTGTCAGCCGCCATGTCACTGGATGACGTCAGCATGCCACGTGTCACCCTGTGAGTGGTGACACATGTCACCTCGATATTTCCTGAACCGTACGTCCAAACGTCCATTTCTGCCTGCCACGTGTCACTCTCTGATGCTGCCACGTGTCACTTGTACGGAACACCATGTGTCGTCTTCTGGAGCCGCCACATCACCGTACAGACATGCCACGTCAGTTGTATGGACTGACACGTGTCTGTACGGACTGTACGGACAGGTACAGTCAGCATCCAAAATTTTGCCTGTTTGGCTTTTCGGACAGAACGCGATATCTTCTCCATACGGACTCCGTTTGACATAAAAATTATACCACCTGAATCAGGAAGACGAGACGGACGCAATGGCACAGGTTTCGTCGCAATCCGAGCACTTTAATTTTTGAGCATTTTTCAAGCCCTATCAGGCTTCTAGATCTGTTTTCAGATCACGTCTTCAAGAATATCACGAGGAATCAAGTTATCATGTGCCTCTAGAATCTTCTGAATAACAAATTGTAAGCTTTCTAGATTTAGGCCTTCAGAATTTGAGTTAGGCCGGTTTGTGGGAAAAGGCTTTCTAAAAGGGGGTTTGTAAGGCCCTTTGATTGAAGAAGCTTCTTCAACCAATATTCTCAAATCTATAACCTGATTAGACAACTTCTAAACGACCTTCTGTAAGTTTTCTAGATCTGAACTATCTGATTGAGTTTTGTTTTGGGGAGGTCTAGGAAGAATTTTGATTTTATTCTTGGAGGATGAGTAGTCTCTACCTCATTACAAATATTGTCTTTTAGGCTGAGAATATCTTTCTCGATTTGACTCACCTCTTTGAAGGCTTCTAATAACATGGTTTTCTTGGACCTTTTTACCCAAATGGCTATGTTCTGATGTAAGGCTTTCATGTAGTATGCGACGATAAGATTTTCGACAAGCATTGAGTCCATGGGGATTCGATTAGTTAATGTTAGGAACCTTTGATTAAAGTCTTTTATCTTTTCTTTGGGGTTCATCTTTAAACTAGAGAGTTCCATGACTAGGAATTCAGGAGATTTGTCGTCTCTGAATTTCTCAAGGAAACAAGACTCGAATCTATCCCATGACATGATGGTGTGGGGTTGTTGGGAAAAGTATCAAGTAGAGGAATTGCCTTCAAAGGTGTAGGGAAAAAGTCTACATACTACATCTTCGTGTTCAACACTATGGAGCCTAATGGCTAGCATGAATTTTTTGATATGGTTCTCAACAATCTGCTTGGAATCTGGGTCAAATTTAGGGAGCCATTTCTTTGGATGTTTAGGCAAAGGATGTTGGGGCCCAGGTATGGCCACTGCATCTTGATCGAGACAAGGTCTAGTGGGATTGTTCAGATTGGACATAGGTGTGGGTGGTGTCGAAGGCTGAGATGAAAAACTGCCTTCGTCTGATGATTCTTCTCTAGAAGAAGAAGGAGATGAAGGAGGTGGTGATGGTGGAATACCAGATCCTCCTGCTGCAGGAGTGAGGATGTGATCTGGATGCGTAGGGTTTAGGATAAGATCGGTACCTTCAAGTTGCTCCCTGATATCAGAGAAGTCTAATGGTTGGTTCAAAGGCCGACCTGGTTGTCTGATACGAGCCAAGGTATTGTGCATCCTTATGAGGGATTGATGAAAAATTTCTTGTACGTCGGCCCCTTGGGGATTTGGTGTAACTAGTTCGGTTGTAATCCATGGATTGTCGTTGGATGTGGTTGCTATTTGAGAGACAATATTGTCGTCAGAATGACTTCTTGTTACTATGGGTGAGTGGGTAGGTGGGGGAGGAGTCTTGCGACCTCCATGTGCCATCAATAGTATTCAGGCCCTCCTTCTAGCGCCATTTGTTGACGAGCTAAAATGACCACTCGTCAATTGGAAAAGTGAATCCGGTCTGGGGTTATCTAATTAACCCAAGCCGTTTGGATTAATTCACTCTGACGGGTTTAGTGACTTCGTTGGCCAATCTAAGGTCCTAAAGGAAACAAAAAATAAATAGAAGAAACAAAAAAACTCACTAGTTACTAATCATTAATATATGTATGTACATCTAAATATATACACGGTTTAAAAGATATTTATATAATAGTTCTATTTGTCTAGTTCATATATACAAGATATACAGATAATGAGTTTGATCTAAACTCATAAAAATCGAATATGAAATGGTTCTTTTGATGGAAATCAAAAGAGAAAGCATCATGCACTATTTCTTTTTGTTTTGTTTTTATATCATTTAATCTATATACACCTCTAAGATTAGATATAAAACTACTATTTAAATAGAAAAATGCGGACAGTAAGAATTATACTACATATAATGATTTCGATTATGGACTAGAAAATAATAAAAAGGAAGAATAGACTAACCTATCAATCACTTTGAAGAGTATGCATCCAACTATTAGCATAAATCGTACAACAGTCCATCCATGAGAGAAATCTACTGTGATCTTTACATTGTTTGGGACAAACGCTAAACTGTGAATTGACTAATGTATTTAATTGATAAATAGCAGAACACAAGATGATTACAGTGATATAATAGACTGCTAGCAATAACGCATAAGGTAAATCCTATATTTACAGCTTGCATTTAATCAATCCACATATTTAAGGTAAACCTCATAATATGAATTGAAATATTGTTCAATTGTTTTGATAAAACTGAAGCATAAATCGTGAAACATGAAGAAAAAATATATTGACAACAAAGCAATCTGCGAAGACGAAAGCTATCTGCAGTCATTCAATTACCAAGATAAACAAATTATAGATCACAACAAAATTCATAGATGACAAAAGCATAAAGTAAATATTTGTCATGTCTAAATTTGAGCATAAGTTGTTCACAATGAGCCCCAGGCCAGGATGCCCGTGATTACAAAATGATAGGTTTATAAAGGCTTTAGAAAAGATAATTGTTTATGTTCCTAAGATCAAATATTTGTTTCAAAAATAAAGGGGGATGAAACCACCCTGATCCTACTAAATCCTCCAAAACTAACAACAGTTCATTTATGTTCATTCAAAATACATCATAGATATGACTGGAAGGTCTCAAGAGTGCCTCAAATCAATTTTGAAATCATGGAACCTTGAATATCCTAAAATAAAAGGAAAATATAAAGATTTGATATATATTTTCCGTCATTAATTTACACAATTCGAATTAACATAACTGGCTACAGAATCTTGTGATTCTGTAGCTAGTTATTTTAGTAAATGAAATCTCATTTTATTTAATGAATAAAACAAACTAATTTAATAATGAAATAAAGTTTATTCAACAAACCAAATAATCTAGCTTAAGAATGAAAACAAACATGCTATTAATTTAAGAGATCATACCTCTAACCATGAAATCAAATCGTATCATGAAACCTTAGAATTTACAATGGTTGTAGCAGCCTCAACATTTTTAAATATCACATGACCTGTGGTCTTCATATGTTTTTATTTTCCTTGGATGACAGATTCAAGCCTATGGTTTTCTCTTGTTAAAACATCGATCTCATCTTTTAAAGCCTTAACCCATGACTATAGAAATAGGATATCAGTATAATATCTATCAATCCATGATAGACAGACCTCACACTTTGACTGTGTGGCGGTTGAATTAGAACAAACAAGATTGTGGACCAGAGCGCCCTCCATACAGATAGTAGATTCATTACAAAGCTTGACACCAAGAAACTCTGGATTGTCTTTCAAACAGGGAGGTAAATTATCGACAAAGTTATAGGGTCGATTAGGGTGTTACTCGAATGACAAAGGGTCTTCCTCTACAAGGAATTTGTCGATTTTAGAGCCAGAACTCTCATTAACCTCGATCATGCTGATCACGTTTTCATGAGAATTCATCTTATTACGAAGATTCCACGATATCAATCTACCAACCCTTTTGTTCTTAAAACTTATATCAACACTTCTTTTAGATTTCTTCCCTGTAGGTTTCTTTAAGTTTTTAACACAGTCAGTAGGATGTATAACCTGCTTAGAGACATGTTGAAAAACCTTTGAATCGATTAAGGGTTTGTTGTAGGAGGTCGAGACACAGGCTTGGATGGGTGAGAGGGGCGTTGTAGGGTAGGTTAGGGTTTCTTCAACCACCGGCTTATCGACCTCATCAATATTTGGATTAGAGAAACCATTTCTCACTACAAACGAGTCCCAATTATCACTCTGCAATTATAACTGATGCACAAGTAAGATTTTAATTACGCTGTGATGAAAGAGGCTAGAGTCGGCTTGCTTCTTTTTATATCTTTTACCCATTTTATAAGGGAAAACCCATAAAAACTATAAGCAAGCGCAAATGATAGAGAAAGACCAAACCGAAACATCCCTCACAGGTGACAAAATGCTTTAACACAACAAGTAAATTGTGCCACCGAGATTTCAAGGCGGAAATGGGCATACCTTTTTCGCATCCCTTAATTTTTCAAGATGTAAACAACAGGGTCCAAGGAACTTCTTCCACTTTTGCGTTTTTAAACCACCTTTGACCACTTGCTAGTAACCCTATGGCTTGACTCAAGAACTCCTCGGTAACCTCCAGTTGCACGTCACCAACTTTCGCTCTACAACCATCAAAGGAGAAAGTGAATTCTTGGGCAACTTGTAAATTGAAACACTGAAACTTCCTAATGAAAACGAGCCAGCCACTTCTCTCCAAATCTCCTCTGGCATCGTCATATAAGAGGAGTGTTTGGATAACGTTTGGTTCAATTCTCACGACAGGAGCCATACTGGATGGGAGTGTAATCAAACAAACACAACATACAGGAAGGGTTTGTGAAAACAAAACAGAGCCATAACCCCAAGCCCAACAATGAACATTGTAAAGACTCATACAATGGGATGGACGCTTAATTGAAATGAATACAAAGAAGGTTTGCGAAGCCCAAGGCCATCCTTAGCAATGATGGCAATCTGCAAATCGTATGCCACCTTTGCATTCAGTACGAGCTAGGACCAAAGCATTAAAACAGAAATAAGTTCACGCATCGTGGGTTTGATCACCAAGTTTGGGTAAGTCAAAAATAAAAAAATCAAAGTTTTGTAAAAGAAACGTAGCCAAGAATCAAACCAAAACCATGCAAAAAATCAAATCATGGGGGTCCTTTGTTCATAAAACCATCAACCTCTTAAACATGCTTGGAATTGAAAGGATCAAAACAAAGAGAGTAACATCTTCATGGCAAGGAATCAAAATTCCATAATAAACTGTATGAACAATTTGCCTTTAATGAAATTTTAAAACATAATGGTAATCACAGTCACAAGTTTTCATGCTTTCAGTCATGAAAACAAAGCTTGAATAGACAATAGGGAGAAGCGACAATTTACAACTGTCCTTTCCGAAACTTCTCATGAAGAGTAATAAAATTTCATGACCCTGGTTAGGCAACTATATAGATCATTTAATTAATATGGAAAAAATAACAATTATATTATTGCTCCAACACAACAGTAAGTTGGATTTCGAAAATGCAAAAGGTTGTTGCACTTTCAACAAAACAGGCATAGTATGTTGATGCTATAGAGGCTAGTAAAGATATGATTTGGTTACAAAGGTTTATGGAGGAATTGGGAAAGAAGAAAAAGAAAAGCAGGTTGTACTATGACTCTGAGAGTGCAATTCATCTTGCAAAGAACTCAGCCTTCCATTCAAAGACTAAGCATATACAGTTGAGGTACCGCTTCATACGATGCGCCTTGGAAGATGGACATTTGAAGTTGCAAAAGATACACACTAGCCATAATCCTACAAACATGTTAACAAAGGGAGTAACCAGAGAGAAACTGAGTTCCTGTTGAATTTCACTTGGTCTTCAAGAATGAATATGAAGATGAGAAATTTTTCAGGTCCAAGAAGGTTCAGAGTCCAGCATATACAACAGCGGTGGAGTTGTTGAGATCAGTCTCCAAGTGGGAGATTGTTGGTTGTGGAGCTTGATTATGTTCCTGATTCAGAGGTCCTTGCTTTCAGCCATGTTTATACCCCATGAAGACTTTACACCCAAGAAGTATGTACACTCTTCCACACGGGGGAGTGCACAGGGGGGGTACCCCCTCTGTGGGGTCCGGGGGATTTGGGGGCGAAGCCCCTGAAGGAAAAATTTCCTTGTAAATGTATATTGTAATTTCATTGTAAATCTGGACCCTTCATTATAAGGTCGCAGATCTAACGGTAGAAATTATGTTAGGGTTTTTTTCCCTAGAAGGCAACCCTCTGTTATGAGGGAAATTTATTGTGGCTATGCATTATGGCGAGTATGGTATTATGAGAGAGTAGACTGTGAGAAAGAAGAGGAAGTTACAATGGATTTTGTTGTAGATTGTATCCCTTCAATTGCTAGATAATAATAAAGGAAGGACCTGACAATTTCTCTTGTGGACGTAGCCCACATTGGATGAACCACTTAAATCCGTGTCTCTATTGTATTGTGTATCTTTTGTGTTTTATTTCCGCATTTCTTTTATTTTATTGCTAAGCTGTCTTGTTTTTCTAACAATATATATATATATATATATATATATATATATATATATATATATGGGATTTAAATACATATACGTGTAAATTTATTATGTTGGTAATAAGCTACAAATTCCATAAGAATAAACATTATTTATGGCCTCCCCATTACAAATTTTACTAGATCCATATTCATATTGTTTCCTGAAAGTATTCTAGATTTTGTGAGTAAATTCATACATAACATGAAGTAATTATTTTTACATGTATTATTGATTATTTTCCATCTTATCGAATATATATTCCTCACCAGAATAATGTATGAACTAATGTATTGATTTAAGAGAAATAAATTATAAAAAGACAACGCGTATTGGTAGATAGGAAATGAACGATGTAGAGAAAAACGTTTTTTTTAATAAATATTCGAGATCTGTAATGAGACTTAAAACTATAATAGACAAAGGAATAAAACTCGTAACAGGTACCCTTATGAATGGAAGTTTATTAAGTTTTTGAATTAAAAGATAGACAAGAAATATAGTGCGCTAGATACAAATCAATTCCAAGGATCTCTGGAAAAGGAGTTAGAAAAGGAAATGGGATTCCAATATGGAGCCTGAATACCTTCCGAAGACTTAAAACTTTATCTTTCTTAACTACAACAAAGAGTATGTGTTGAGAGACCCTTTATGAAAATAGCGTAAATATAATAAGAGTAGTTAATACAAGAGGAAGGAACATATTTAAAAAACCACTTATCTCTTATGCTTCGATTTCCACCAGATGTATACTCTGTGATGATAGTAGTATAATAATTTTCTTTCTCCGTGGAGTATGTATTCCTGGAGGTTGATAAAACACTTGATAACAGAGCTCCTGGAAGCAATGTCGAATGCAGAGGAAAAAGGAAACTTGGAACGCCTGATGGGTTCCCTCGCACAATCATGAGAAACCCATCTTTAGTTTTATATCCACGTAGACAACTAAAGGTGGTAATTTAATCAAGTGCAAATAAAGAAAATAGAAGTATGTTTAGTTTATTTTGGGTATTAACAAATACAATATAGCATAGTCATTAGGAGACAATTATCATAATATATATGTGGAAATAATCTACAGAGAAATCTACTGAGAACATAGTTTTAAAGACCATCTAAACACAAAGCATACAATCCCTTCATTATATAGTACATGGTTAGGATACTCGGTGAATGTATGTACATGGATTTAAAAGAACAACGAGAAACACATAAGTTAAGTAAGTGAGAAATTTTTTGACATTGTGTGTCGACTACTCTTAGCCATGCACAACGCTAAGAGACGTTATGTGGCGGTGACCATAGTAAAGGAAAGGAAAAAAAATGTAAGTGGGAAACCTCTTTAGTTTATAAGCCACAGAAAAATATTAGTAACAGATAGCTAAGGGATAACTAAAAGCTACAGAAATATGGAAATCGTTTCTTCTCAAAGAAAGAGCTATTTTCAATATTTAGACAAATAAATATTTACCAGGAAAAAAAATAATGACGACCGATAAAAAAAAATGCATACACAGTAATTGTTTATTCGATGGGGTCTGAAAAAGTATAACTTACTGACCAGACCTTGACAGAGTCATTCTCCTTGAGATAGGAAGCAAAGAACAAGATCCTTCTGAACTGAACTCGAAGAAAACCTCAAGAAAATACGTACTGTAATAATTCCCAATATCCAGAGCCAAGTGGAGAAACACAAGAAGAAAATGATGAAGAATGAGAATGAAAATTGTCTCCGACCTCATTCACAAGGAAACCTCGAGCCCAGTGCAAGGTACTGCCTCTGCAAGACATTGAACCTCATCTTTTCGATGCTCGAATTTCCATGTGAAGGCAAGTATGTGGTGGGTTATGGTTGTTCCAATCCACTGAGTGTTAGTAATGGCATAGTTATTACATTACTTAGTATTCGTCTACCTAGTTGGACTCAATACAAGACCTTCAGAAAACTCCAACAAGTTTAAAATAATTTTTTTCATACAAATGTTCTTTTCTTATTAAATTCCATTATCGCCATGTTCAGAATACAAAATTCAACAGGAACAAAAATGGAATGCATGCATCGGATAAGTAAATTTTGAAATGAATACCATAGTTTGGAGATATCTGTAATGATACACTTCAATCCTAGAAAATGAGTTCGTTGGAGCATAATAAGGGTTTATTTCCAAGGTTTTATCCCTTAAATAAAGGATTTAATAATACTCTTTTTTTAAATTTATACGTCTCTTGTAAAGAGTCATACCAAAGGTGTATAAAAAGTTTGTTATTATTTCAGTCGTTGCAAATAAAAGAAAAGAACCTTAGATCTGGATTATTGTTAACCAATGAAAAATGAATACAAGTCCTTGAGTTTGATAGGAACCAATATTAATCCTAAGGATGAATTATTAATTAATTTTCGGCTCTATGTTGACAGTGACAATAAGACTCTTGAGAACCTTAGAGATAGGTTTTTGATGAAAAATTCATTAAGTATTTCCAAGTGAATTAAATAAGTCCTTAGGAAGAGAGAACGAAATTAAGTGGTGAGAATTTTGTAGCTTAGGTTTTTAAGGAAATATCTAATTTTACATTGTCAAGATAAGAGTTGATGAAGAACGGTTCCATATTTACAACTTCTATGGGATTACATTAATCTTTTGCATCTGTCCCACAGTTAAAATTAATGTGCACCTAACCATATTCTATTTTTAGTTGATTTGTTCAACTAAAACCAGAATAATAGGAGTCAAAAAATCTGCTTAAATCCATGGGAAATTGGTTGGCATTGTTTCAACATAACATAGCTATATTAAATAGAGAATTAATAATATAATAAACAAATAGAACAAAAAACAGACAACAAACATCAAATACACAAAATGGGGGAAAAATATATTTATTGCTCTTAGTAAAAGAACAATGAAGAGTGAGGTTTACACTCTAATACAAACAACACCTCAGGGGCCTCTCATTTAAACAATAAGAAGAAATATTTGTCATGGATATGAAGTGCCAATAGCCACAACCACGCTCAATTTAGAGGAATCGAATTGTAACCACCTTGATTCATTGTCACCATCCAACAATCTCTACATTGACAACAATTTTCCTAATATCTCACCCAACAAATTATATCATCACTTTTTATGAAATCTAAGAGAATATAAACACCAACGTAACTTCTCTAAAAATAATGGTTGCATGAGCTTGTCTACACATTTTTCTCCAATATGGACCACTCTAGTTCCACGAATCAACATAACTACAAACTAAATCACCTCAAACATTGTAGGTGATACTTGTGCTTCTCAAATATAGAAGCACCCATCTCCATACTCTTTACCTTGTTTTTCCATGTGTCCACCAACTACATATGAAATATTTTAAAATTCCATCACAAACATCAACCTCCCTACCATACTTGTATCAGGTACACGAAGCATACAACCATTTCCTTCCATACTATTAGGATACAGACTCGAATACATATTACAATGGAAAACTAAAGGGATACTTGTTGGTATCACAATGTTCATATTGAACCTCATAAATATATTCTCCATATACTTGTAATAACCACAACTTACCATTTTTCTCATATTTGTATACTTATATGCCCAATATTTGTTTTGATGCTCATAAATCCCTGATATGAAACATCCTTACCAAATGAGCCTTTAAACTGCTAATCTCAACCATGAATGGGCTTGCAAAAAATATATCATCAGTATATAACACCAAAAAAATGAATATGCCACTGAAACTTTTGAAGTAAACAAAATGATCATACTCACTTCTAGAAAAAGCTTGGCTCACCATGAAGGAATCAATCATATTGTACCATTACCCAGGTATCGTTAGGCATACAATGATTCATTGAGTTTACAAACAAATCTCCCTTTTCTATCCTGAACAACATCTAATTATTCCATGTACATTTCTTTGCTAGTGATGATTTTATGGGAAGTAGGATCCCACGATATACATTCATTATCTCCATCCTTATAAGCAATAGAGATATTAAACTTGCATAAATTTAAAGATTGTAATTATGGAAATAATTTACAATTTACTAGTATTTTCAACCCCAATCCTTCCTTTCTCATATGGACCAATCATCGATTCCATAAATGAATATATGCCCTTTCTTCCTTAGATAACACCACTACTTCAATTACTTGAGTTCTTCCTTCTAGTTTGTAAAGGTTTCCAATCTATGTAGCCTTCATAACCACCAAGATGTCCTTGCACACATCCAATGTTCTACCTTTACCTGTAAACCTATAACCTCCAGAATCCAAAACTCCCAAAGAAATTAAATTATTTTTAAGGTCTAGTACATGTATAACATCCATCAATGTTCTCACAATACCATCAAACATTTTAATCTTAATTCTCCCAATCCCAGCAATTTTACAAGAAATGTCATTTCCCATAAAAACCATATTTTCATATATATATATTGATAAGAAGAAAACCAACTTCTATGTGAACACATATGATGGGAAGTAAAAAAGTATAACAAACATTCTTCTAGATATTTTGAAATATTACAAACACATGAAACATCATCAACCCATACTTGAACTTGATTCAACTAGATTTGTTTCCTTACCAAATTCTTTCTTGGATTTTGTTCTCTTCAAGCAACATTTCTTGAGATGCCCTGATTTATCGCAGTACCAACATATTAATGTACTCTTTGTGACCTTTGACATGGATCTAGATGTAATTCCAGGTGTGGAGATTTCTATAATGGTTTTCCTCCTCACCTCCTCAGACAACGAAGATCATACAATGAAGCTCCCACAACATAGTCTAATTGAAGGGTGTATATTGATATAAATCCAATAGAAGTGACTAAATGATCCTAAGACTCGGGAAATGAACACAAAAACGTCATTGCCTTATCTTCCTCATCGATTTTTGCATCCATACTAGTTAACTGAAACAAGAGAGTATTAAATACATTTAAATGATCAAGAATTTGTGTACCATCTTTCATCTGTACAATGTACAGTTTCCTCTTCAAGTAGATTTAGTTTTTCAAGGATATCCTCATGCAAAGGCTCGCCATTTTTCTGCATAGTCCTGTTATTTTTTCCTCTCCCATGATATTGAAGAGGAATTTGTCATCCAAACACAACCTAATCATGTTGAGACCCCTTGCATCAAGATATTCCCATTAATGATCTGACATACCAATTGGATTATTTCCCTTACCATACAATTCTTTGTGAAATCCTTGTTGCATCAACAAATCCTACATCTTTAGCTTCCATGTTCTTTCCAATAAATTTATCCACCTTGAAGTTTTTCATTATTTCCATTCTCCATAGAATCGTTGTCGGCTCTTCGCGAAACCCTCAACATGAGTCCTCCTTGTCTCTTTTCATGTAACATCCTTCTCTTGCGTGCAAGTGATCTGGTTCATTATATGATTGATTGCTCCGCTTATGTATTGTGATGATGAGACTGTGGATTATGATGTTATGTTATGTTATTATGTATAGACAGGTGCTATTGACTGGTTTCTCTTGAGTGTGCATGAATATTGATAGATTGAGGACGTCGATGGCATCGATGGACCTCCTTGGACTTTGGATCAAGTCAGGGACTCGATTGTATATGGTTTGAGTATTTCTGTTATTTCATATGTGACATATGACTGGGTATATTATGATGTTGTTTATCGATCGATGACATGTTTTCATTGATGGATACAAGCTGGCGATTGCTTGCTAATCAGGATCGCATTAGGAGTAAAGGGGCCATGCATGAAAACCAGAGATATTGAGGGAGAGGTGTGGAAACATCCCCTCCACAACCTACTACCACTCCCGCCATTGTTAGAACTGTAGGTTGGAAATTACCTAGTTCGAGAGATCCACGATGTCATGAGGGCATACTGAGACATTCGCTCATGAAGATTATAAGGGGCGTGCAATAAGGCAAGGTCCTTATTCCTTATAGGCCCTTAGTCTCCCGCAAGATCACCTGACGGAGTATTGATTCCAAGGGTTGGACATCTACCAAAATCAGTCAAAAGGCGAGTGGAACCCTCGAAGCACATAGTGCATCTTGAAGGGAACGTCGCATAAATGAAACATGAATAAAGGCGTGTGGCACCCTTGGAGCAAGTAGTGCGTCTTGAAGGGCACACTGCTATTTTTTGAAAAACACAAGTGTGTCAATGAGCCTAGGTGCCTAGAAAATGATATATTATTTTGACTTGGTCATCCTTAAAATAAATGTTGTGTGAGTAAAGTTTGATAATTATAAAATTTCCCTTAAAAACAATTTTGGTAAGCCTAGTTGAAATTAGAGAATAGGTCTAATTGGGGTATAAGGACCAAAACTATTTAATCAATTAATAAAGGGGGAATGAAGAAAAATCATTTTAAAATTTAAAGGAGAAAGAATTTATCACAAATTTAATTGTTGTTTATGTGCAAAACTTTCTAATTTAGACAAAAAAGGGGAAAATTAAATGAAAAAGGAATGTGGAACATAGAACAGAAACTAGTCTTGAGAACTTTCCAAATTAGAACTCAACTAAGCTTTAAGAAAGACATGAGTCATTAAGGGAATGTGAGGAAATAAAGGGACATCAAGGAGCATTTTTAGGAATAATTTTAGGTGGGTGAGGGAAATTGGCAAATTAGTTTAATTAATTAAATAAAATTCTGGTGCAACTAAGGCATCGGATGAAAAGTGTACGGGGGAGAATTTTTCCTAATTAATTTTTAATAAAACAAATTTAATGTGCAAATGGAAGTGTCACTAAGAATAACTCTATAAAAGAAACGATAGAGGAGGGGAATGGATCAGGACTGGTATGCATAAGTTTATGCTGCCGGATTTTTTTCTTGACTGATTTTTCTTGTGGGGGTTGGGATACCCAACTCAGATAGAGAGTGGTAGCTCAACCTTCCAAGGCAAGCTAGGAGCTATCTTTCTTTGGTTTGTGTGCATGGCCCCTTTGCATCTCGGGGGGATCAAGGGGAAGAATATTATCCATGTGTTGGTTGGGAGGTATCGGTGATGTCTCAGTGATTAGAAAGCAAAAGTGAGGAGGATCGCTAGGAGCTGAAGAACATCAACAAGCCGTCACTCAGATTATAGTACACATTTTGTTTTGGTTGTAGTTGTAAATTAGTTAGAAGTGTACATAGATTTATTGTTGATGGATTTGTAATGGTTGTCTGATATGGTTGGGCATAGTCCCTCTCTTAGTTTTTGTTGTATTTTCCTTGTTTATTTCGATGTGATTAAATGCTATGTGTGAGAAAGAAAAACTCCAAGAATAGGAGCATGTCTCCTCTGCGTTTTTGTTGTGTCTTTCTTGTTTATTTTGATGTGATTAAACTCTATGTGTGAGCAAGGAAAACACTCCGCATAGGGGCATGTCTCCTCTACGTTTTTTGTATGTCTTCCTTCTTTATTTTAATGTGAGTAAACTCTCAGTGTGAGCAAGAAAAACACCCAACATAGGGGCATGTCTCCTCTGCGTTTTTGTTGTGACTTCCTTGTTTATTTTGATGTGATAAAACTCTTTGTGTGAGCAAGAAAAAATCCCAGCATAGGGGCATGTCTCCTCTACATTTTTTTGTGTCTTCCTTCTTTATTTTAATGTGAATAAACTATGCGTGTGAGCAAGAAAAATTCTCAATATAGGGGCATGTCTACTCTGCATTTTTGTTGTGTCTTCCTTGTTTATATTTATGTGATTAAACTCGTCGTGTGAGCAAAAAAAACTCCCATCATAGGGGCATGTCTCCTCTATGTTTGTTTGTGTCTTCCTTGTTTATTTTGATGTGATTAAAATTTGCGTGTGAGCAAGAGAAATGCCTAGTATAGGGGCATGCCTCCCGTGTGTTTTTGTCGTGTCTTCCTTGCTTATTTTGATGCAATTAAACTATGTGTGTGAGAAAGAAAAAAACCCAACATAGGGGTATGTTTCCTCTTCATTTTTTCTGTGTCTTTCCTTGTTTATTTGATGTGAAAAAACTCTGTGTGTGAGCAAAAAATGCCCAACATAAGGGCATGTTGCCTCTGCATTTTTTCTTTTCCTTTCCTTGTTTATTTTGATGTGATTAAACTCTATGTGTGTGCAAGAAAACGCCTAGTATAGGGGCATGTTCCCTCTATTTTTTTGTTGTGTCTTTCCTTGTTCATATTTTATGTGAAAAGACTCTGCGTGTGAGCAAAAACGCCCAGCATAGGGGCATGTTGCCTCAACCTTTTTGTTGTGTCTTTCTTAGTTTTATAAATGTGAATAAACTCTCGGTGCGAGCAAGAAAAACGCCTGGCATAAGGTTTTTGTTGTGTATTTCCTTCCTTTATTAATTTATAATAATGTTCATCATTAATGTAAGCTTGTACTAAATGCCCAACTTTAAATGTTTCATTTTATTAAATGTTTAAATGAATGGTTATTTTAATGGTTGCATAACCATTTATTAATGTTATTATTAATGCTAATAATAATTTTCATCATTATGGTCTATTTAATTAATTGTTATGATGAACGATTATTATTATTGTTGTATAAGCACCATTAATGTTCGATTATTATTAAATGTTTATAATGATGTCCATTATTAAATGTCTCTTTTTATTAATTGTTTATAATGAAGGGTCATTATTAATGTTGTTTTAGTAAATGTTTATAGAGGAGTGGTTAAGAAAATCACTTGACTCTCTTCCCCAAACGGATTGTATGTCATAATGATAGTTAAATATTTTTAGATTTCCTTAGCACCTTGTAATCATGGAAAAGTAAGATCAATTACGAGATTATATTTCTTTTGCACCTTGGAATAATAAGGCTTGGGTGGTCTTGCACAATAGATGACATGGATGCATGTTCGCTTAGATTTAGTTTATTTCTTATGAATTTAATGTATTGAATGATGGTTTGACATTTAGTTATTTAGTTTATTTAGTTTGTTCTTGAATGATGGTTTTAAACTTAATTTATTTCTTGCATGTATGAAAATCTAAGGTATTGAAGGAGGTATTGTATAATGTTTAGATTTTTTTTCTTGGGCGCAATGAATGGTTGTTGGTTATTTGCTTCTTGCACTCATGGATTTTTATGATGGTTATATCTTAGAGCCTTTCACGATATGAATATATTTACCTTGCGTCATTAAAATAGCTTGATTGTTATTACATTTCTTTCGTTTATGGATTCCATACAATGTATGATGGTCAAAGATTTTTGAACTTCTTGCGCAATGGATTTTATGTCATGTATGATGGTGTGAAATTTGTTTATCTTGCGCCTTGGACAATGTTGAAAAATAGGTGTTAGGTTGCTTGCGCTATGATATAATTTGGAGGATAAATGATTATGACTTAGTTTACTAATGCGCTTGTCACCATGTTGTGGTATGATTTCCTTATGATTGGATTATTTGCGCTCAATGATCAATAAGTGAATGATTATTGTAATTTGATGAATGATTTAATCGTGTGCCTGGAAGTTAAGGAGATGTTTGTTTTCACCTAAAAATTTAAATAAGTAGGTTATTGAGCCTCACTTATGTCATTTCTAGATGGATTTAGTATTTTAGTTCTCCTTCGCCATGGAATTTTATGTTATATGTGTTGGTTTATTAGAATAAATTTTCTCTTGGATGATCGTTGATGATGTTTAGTCGGCTTGGACATGATTGTGGAAGGTGGGATGTAGGCACCTCCTTGTTCCTTAGAACAATCACGATCCTTGAGACCTTAAATGGTCAAAATCTATGGGAGCCTCGGCTTGAGCATTGCTTATGTGTCTTGGAGGTCCCAACCTTGCAGGGCAGGATGGGCATGTAGTCATTTTATACTATTTATCTAGTGAGTGTTGTCTTAATTTGATCCAATCTTGATGTGCTAATCTGCTATGCATTTTATGTTTATGCGTCCCTATCCTTCGTTGGTGCATTGATTGCGTCGTTATTTATGTCAGTGATGAGTAGTGGGTGATGTTGTTACTTTGTGTCATCGTTCATTTATGATGATGGTTGATTATATGTCATTACTAAATTATGGATGTGTCGGTTGTGACGTGATTGATTACGATGATGTGTCGAGTGTAATTCATTCATTATGATGTCATCGAGTGGTGTTGTTATGATTTTATTATCGACATTATTTTCCTAATGATTTAAAAAAAAAATTACTTGTTGTATGTCATTTTTGTTTTGTAACGGTCGAGGGTTGTTACATATGGTATCCGAGCGAGTTCGACCCGTGACTTGAGATCATTATGTCTTCCACTGAATAGACACTTCATTATAAATTGTCAATAATTAAATTGATTTGTATTCATGCACGTAATCATGGTTATAAGATGTCACGGAGGAAAACGATGTGGTGGTAGGGGAGGAGGCGTGACGCCTCCAGTAGCATCCACACTAGAGAGGTCTAACACCCAAGGAGAAGAGCAAGTCGTTGGGCATGAACAGATAGCTGTGGGGGATGTGGTTGGGTTGATGGGGTCCTTCTAGAGGATGTCAGAGGCCCTGATTATCTATTTGAATAGAGATGACACCAGGGCATTGGTACCGCCTAAGGGTCCACCGTGTGCTCCATCCGGTACTAGTAGCATTCACTGAGAACTCGGGAAGGTCAATTTTCCCAAGTTCTTTAGTGTCATGGATGACGCATTCGTTGAGGCATGGTTGGAGAATATGGCGATGTGCTTTGCACTTCACGACTATACCTTCAACATGAAAGTCTGCATGGCAATATTTCAGCTAAAGGGAAGCGCTCTTCTATGGTGGAAGACGCTCCTACCACAACTAAACATGGTCGTCGAAGACGTGTCATGGGAATTTTTCGAGGAGTGGTTCCGGGGGAGGTATCTATTGGAGGAATTCATTGAGCGTCAACTCAATGAGCTCAATGCCTTGCGACAATTTGGTTGTACGATGCCCAAGTACGAGGCCTATTTCATGGAGTTGCTTTGGAATGCTCTGCATCTTAACAATGAAAAGATTAAGGTCAACAAGTTCATATTCGGGCTTAATGTTAGCATCTGTGTGAAAGTGAGGATTTTAATGCTTGAGACGTTGCACGATGTTGTTGAGAAGGCCCTCGTAGCTCAGGAGGATCTCATCAGTGCAGGTCAGAGTAGGACTCCGTTGAGACCGACGGGACAAGCGACATCTAGTGCGCAACAACATTATACACCAACTAGACATACTCCAGGGTATCAAGGCACTCTGAGAGGATCCACATTCACTACACCATGATGACTGACGCCTCATAAGTGAACACCCTATAGAGGACCTCAACGTCAACAACAACGACATTCGCAACAACAATAGTTCAGGCCTTTCAACAGAACAGACCAGGGTTTCAAGCTGGTGGGCCATCAACTTCTACTTCGGAGACCAGGAATAGTGGGACGAAGACCGGATGTTGGACATGTGGAGAGACACATTACCAGCTTGATTGTTCGGTTGAGAGGGCCAGAGCAGTCGAGCACACTACCTTAGGATATTTGGGCAAGGCCCATCAAATTCATGCAATGATGAATAACCACCAAGTTGAGCACTAGTCTACTGTGCTTGAGACGTCAGGTACCATCGTTGACTAGACCTTTAATATTTTGATAGATCCAGGTGCTATAGAGAGATTTATTTCTGGTGGAGCGCTAAAACGAATTAAAGTAAAGGGAAGACGATTTTAGCTACATGGAAATGGCTTTGGGAGCCAAGTAGAAGGTTGGCGAAAAGGCTATGGGAGGTATCCTAAACCTAGGAGATTTTTTCGTGAAGGAAAAGCGATACGTCGCGATCTTAGGGTCTTATGAGGTCATGATCGGTATGGACTAGTTGGAATCGCATGAGGAGATAATCATCTATAAGAAAACTGTTGATTTTGGTCGACAATGAGGGACAAAGACGTGTGAGTGTAGGAAGAAACCAAGGGGTTTCACTAAGGTTCATCTCTTCGTCTTCCAACTGATGTTCGATCGAAAAACCTCTCCATCCCGCACTTAGGCAAGTTTTTCCAGAAAGTAAGAGTGTTCTTGAATGTTCACCATTTTCATCCTCTAGAATCATCCATTCATCACGTTTTGGCATGTGTATGCTACAAAAATGAGTAGGAAGACCTTGTGTATCCCACATTCATCAAAAGCAAGAACCCAAAACACATATATTCAATATGATATGATCATGTGAAAGCCTAGTATAGATGATTATTGACAAGAAAAATGCTTTTCTATTTTTTTTGTTTACCAACCAAAATCCTCCATAAACATGAGAGTGTAACATAGGCTTCAGAAAAGTTGGGAGTGTAGATCCCAACTCAGACTCAATCTTAGCTTCAAATTCTATTGCTTCTTACCTTTCTTCAAGATTGGCAACGATCTATTGACATAAGTGCAAGAAAAATCACAATTATATGTCTTCAAGTAATACTAGAAAGTTACAATTATATGTCTTCTAGTACTACTAGAAAATATAATAGGGTAAAAAAAAGATTAAATATACGACTTCTTCTAGAAAACATTACTCCTAAAGGCAATGCATCCACAACCCTCTCCTAAAATACTACTAAAAACTATAAAACTTCTAGGTAATAGCCAAATAAATTCACCACTTCCGGAGGTGGGGAATGTCAATGGGCGCGTGCAATAAAATGATAAAAATTACATTACTAAGCCATCTTCATGCTGCTCTAAATAAAGTGTAAATACTCCAAGCAAATTATTCACTATTAAAGGTTACACCGTTGAAAATAAAACACGTTAGTAAAAAAGCCTTGGCATGTAAAACAAGGTGAGACAAAAGGGGCCACGCATCCCCTCTCATGCAATATTCAATTTCGATTTTGTTGGTAGTTACTTTCTCCAGTGGGTTTGGATTTTCAAATTCATTGGTTTTCATTTTTAAATTAGTTGGATAAGAGGGAGCTGAGGGAAAGGTTGAGCTTCCAATTTGAGGATGGACTGTATGAAATCTCTCAACCCATTACTAAGGTGCTTTTTACCTCCATAGTTGGTTTATGATGTTTAGTTTTTAATTATAGATTTGATTGATGGTTTATTATGATTATTTTTTGGTTATAAGTTTCATTGATGGCCGATTAGGAATGTAGAAATCAGAAATTCATGAAATTTTGTCTCTGCTGTTTGTTTCTTCCCACAACCTTCGAAACATTCAAATTCAAACCATTCAAGATAACATTCCCATGAAAAAGTTACAGGAATTTTGTATATAAACATGAAAAATATTGCCTGAAGGTATCACTTTGCTAAAACCATGAAACAGTTACAGGAATGTCAGTATATAAACATGAACAATATTGCTTGAAGGTATCATTGTGCTAAAATTATTTATCACAACTATATACAAAAACCTTCAAACATTATGAGTCACTGTAATTTTCCATTCATAGATAATGAAAAATATTATATGAATACATGCAAAAGATAAAATTTTCGGCTTTCTTTAATCCTCGTAGGGTATTTGCCGGCCATATAGAAGGGAACAAATCCACCGTAGCTATGCCCGACCATGATAACGCTTGACTCCGAGACAGTGGATCATACTATTCAAACATTTTTCTTGGAAAATATCAGTACACTTAGAGCTCATGGTCCATAGAACCGAATTTGGTCAAGTATATACTAGAAGCAACCTACACCTGGTATTGCTTATGTGTTCTCGTCTGAGACTTCGGTAGCCTAAAAGCCACCGAGAGCATGAGTGTCTCTTCTATCGTCAACATAGGAAAGAGAAGATCATCCGGCTAGCGAAGTTCCCCAAGTTTACAATGTCAAAAGTACTAAGAAACACGCTGGTAAAAAGACCTGGCATGAAAACCAAGGCAAAATATAGGGGGCCATGCATCACCTCTCATGAAATGAAAACCCGGTGGGTAAGAGGGAGCCAAGTCTCTTGTCCAAAGACAAGGTTGAGCTTTGATTTTGAGCAAGGACTCCATGGAACCACTAAACCCGTTGCTGGTAAGAAGTCCCTTTTACCTCCATAGCAGGTTTATCATGATTAGATTTTGGTTATGGATTTTATTCATGGTTGGTTATGTTTGTAATGGTCAAAAGCACTCACTATGCCTATTTTAATTTTGTTATTTCTTATGTGTTTTTGGATGCCTAGCATGGAGATCAAAGTACATGCAATATCTTTGACAATATATCATTCATGTATGAAGTTTGCTCCCGACATCATCAACTGCAACGCATCATCAAATGCAAATGAAAGGTAAAGTCTATGAATCCTTGAATTTGCTTAAAATTAGGATTGCATCATCAAATGCAACGAAAGGTAAAGTCCATGAATCCTTGAATTTGCTTAAAATTAGGATTGCAACTCACTTTATTTTGAGAGTTGGCCTAATATACTCACAGGTTTCACGACATATTCTATCGTCATAGCTCCCTATGATGGGGAGCCAAAATTTTCAGATGGAGACTATGATATGTTTTATATGGACACGATTACGTATAAAGATGAGAAGGTGGCTAGTGGAGGTGTTCAGTCTATTGTTGGTAATTGATGTAGTCTTGTCACTCATTTGACATGATGCAATTTATTTACAATTTTATTTTATGTCCGTTAGTATTCAGATATAGATTGTCTCACTAAATAATGCATGAAAAATGCATGAGTAGTTTTCTAAAATCAATTGTTGTAAGCGCGTTAATTGTTTGTTCTATGAAGCTATGTATTGTTATAAAGATCAAGGTTGATCACAGTGAACGCAACCTTTTTGTGCAATTACAATTCTTTCTTCTTTCTATAATATTGTGATTTAATCATTTAGTATTTAGTATATTTTTATGTTATTTTATTGAATGATTATCTATTCCATAAATAGGCCTGCATAGATCCTTCATCTATGAGGAGGTGGAAAGACTTTGACAAGGAATATTGAAGGTTCTAGTATTGTGAGAACCTCTTACCTCTTAGAGTCCTTCAAAATGTCCACTTAGAAATTTTCAAAAAATGCAAAAATAAAATGGCATGCACCATGGGAATAAAGTCATATCACCAAATTGTTAACCAACTATAAATTAGATTTCCAAAATTTTGTAAATAGAAATAGAAATATATATATTTAAAATCGAGGTAATTTCAAATTATATGGAAACTTTGGACATGGTTGAGTATTTGAGTAAAATAATATGTATTCAACCTAGTTTGACTACCTCACCAAAATCTATAGTCCCTCCCAAGGGAGGGACTAATAAGTGTGAGTGGCATGCTTTAAATTTTTGAAATTTTGTTTAAAAAGTTAGAGATAACAATGCCCAAAGCAAAAGGAAGAATGATCTAGTGGTCATGATGATAATGATACAAGTACAATATTGAAAAAATAGAACAATTGAATTTGAAAGAATATTTTCTTGTTGTAGTTGGGGTAGAAACACTTATTAAAAGAAAAATTCAAAATGAATAATTCAATAAATATGATTTGGAGGTTTCAATGCACCCCAAGCGGAGAATGATATTTGTTCGGGATTGTGTATAGTATGAAATGAAAGGAAACAATATGAATGGAAATACGCCCAAATTTTATTAATGAATGAAATAATAAAAGACTATAAAATGTAATGAAATACAAAATAACTAGAATGGTGGTAGCTTATCTTTGGAGAGAGAGGTGTTGGCCATGCTCATTCACCATAATACATTACAAGATATTGAAATTACCTTTTAACATAAAGTATTAAACCCTAAGAGGAACAAACATCTAGTACCCTATAGAGATGGCCTCCCAAAGTAACAATGGCACTACAAGGCCTAGACTCATAAACATCATCATGTTTCCACATATAGGGTTGTCCTAAACTAACATCACAATCTTAAAGTGGGGGAACATCACATAGTGCTTCATATTTGAAGAGCTTGATGCCATAGGACATGTGTCACTATTGTATGAGAGAGGTCTCATCTCTACCTCAACCAAAAAATGGTGTATGGTTGAAATGTGGTGTTATCAACAACATCAATCCCTTGATGACCTAAGACGAGATCAAATTATTTTGGCTACCACTATAAAAATATGAAATTTAGTGGAGTCCCCTTCACTCACATCTATGAATGGAAGAGGTGAATCCCCTCCTTGGGCTCCTATGATTCTTCTGATTAGATATTTGAAATTGCAATGAGACGACTATTTTCATCATCAATGATCATCTTTCCCATGTCCTTCTTTGAATCAAAGTCTAAGCTAGATTATAGTTATTTTTATTTCAACTCATCAAACAATGAATGTTTAAAAAGACATGCATCAGTGTTGTGCGAGGGGATTTTGTAGAATTCACACCACATTCTAGTGTCCTTCTTCAACTTCCCATTACCCTTTTTTACATATGTCTTCGACTGGTTATCTTGAGCTGGGATGTCCTTGCTTTGTCCTTTTTTGTGTGAGTTGGGGTCACCTTTACCATGCTTCTATTGCGGTGGATTTGCAAACCCAAAATCATGTTTATTCTTCTACTTCAATTTATTCTTGATTTTGACAACATATCGAAAAGAGGCTCTAATTGCAGATATCTCCAAGAATCAGTTTGGATATAACTATTAAGGCCATTGTCGTACTTCAAAATCATGTGCCTCATGGAGTCCTTGATACCCATATTTAAGTGCAAGGTATGGAAGATATCGGTGTACTCCGACATTATCTAGTCTCTCTACCATGTAGAGTTGTCCATCTAATGTACAACTATTTGTCTACTTCAATTTATTCTTGATTTTGACAACATATCAAAAAGCGACTCCCATTGAAGATATCTCCAAGAAACAGTTTGGATATAACTCTGAAGGCCATTGTTGTACTTCAAAACCATGTGCCTCATGGATTCCCTGATACCCATATTTAAGTGCAAGGTATGGAAGATATTGGTGTACTCCGACATTATCTAGTCTCTCTACCATGTGCAGTTGTCCATCTTATGTACCCATCACCATAGTTTCCAACATGATAGAATTCCTCCTTGCGATTATCAACTAAGGCTACATAAGTGGGTTTTGTCCTAAATTTCAGAGAATTATATCCATTTTATCTCTGTAAGTGACTTTCCTATCCATATTTAACATGGGGGAGGGATTGAATAAGTGGGAAGGTGATCATTTCATTGTCAAAAAGTTTTTGAACAAAGTAATAACCCTCTAATAGATTTAAACATTTCTCCAAATCTTGTGCATCTATATGGCCTTAAAATAAAGTAATATCAAAGTTAACTTGTCCCCTTAAGTGTGTCGCACCTCTAAAATAGATTCTTGTTCAATATTACCTAGATTCCTTTGTATTCATTGAAGGATGTGAGTGAAATTTCCCATCATCTCATTCCTTTGTCACGGGGGGATTCCTTGATGAACAAATTGAATGTATCTCCTACTTTGTCTCCTCTATTGTCCTTTTCAATGGGAGGCCACTTGGACGGATGAGAGAAAAAAAAACAAATAGAAGATTGCTCTAATACCATTGATATAGATTGTATAGAGAATGAATTGAAAGGAAAGAATATGAATGAAAACACACATATATAATTTTTTCAAAGATAAAAGTAATAGAGTGAAGCTCAAATTTTGTTATTGAATTAAACAAGAAAATATTGTAAAATGGAAAGTAATACAAACTAGCTAGAATGATGGCAGGTTATCTATGAAGAGAGAATTTTTGGCTCCATTCATTCACAAGAAGACATCACAAGAGTCCAAAAATATGGCCTTTTAACATAAATTACTACATCCTAAGAGAAAACAAGTTTAAATGTCCAAAACCCTAACTCTAGGATATGAAGCACCAAAAGAATTACTAGCCCCAAGGTGGGTAGTTGATATTGCAACTTCTGGGAGGTGAAAACTTCACATACAATCTCTGTTTAGGTGCACAATAGATCGCTAGGAATATCTAACTAGGGCATTAAATTTTTGGAAGGCTTGTGATGGCCATGGCCACTCAACCCCCCTAATGGGGAAAAATAATCATTTAAGACCTCTAAGCAATCCCAAAAGTTTGAGACTTGAAAATATGTAGATAAAAAAACTACCAAGAAGTACAATTGTATTGAGTCAATGGAAGAGATTGATGGACATTGATGTCCACCTAAACCAGGGAATATCTAACTAGGAGATTAAATTTTTGGAAGTCTTGGGATGGCCATGGCCACGGAAGCCCCCAAATGGCGAAAAATAATCATTTAAGACCTCAAAGAAATCCCAACAGTTTGAGACTTGAAAATATGTAGATAAAAAAACTGCCAAGAAGGATAATTGTATTGAGTCAATGGAATAGATTCGTGGACATTGATGTCCACCTAAACTATATAAATATGTAGATAAAAAAAATTCCAAGAAGGATAATTGTATTGAGTCAATGGAATAGATTGGTGGACATTGATGTCCACCTAAACCATATATAGTTAAGTTGTTACCTAGAAATTAGTACTACATTAAACAAATATATATACAAATTTGATCTTCCATGTACCTAGGTGTTTTCACCTTAACAGTTTGAAGACTACGCAATGTGCCACAAGTCAAAACTATATGTGTGCTCAAGGATATGCATTGTACAATGAAAAGTCTTAGCATCTACACCAATTAAGGATTTACTACATGCACAAACCCATTTTGTACTACATGTAAGGACTTAAAGAGATCACATGTAGGTAGTGTTATCACATGATTTATACTTATCCAAAGCCCTCCACAACATCCCCAAACCTTGAGTAATTATAGAAGAAACTATCATTATCACCTATGTAGAATATTCCCTCATTTTAGTGATGGAAGAGGTCCACCACAAGGGAGGCTTCCGTGATGACCTCAAGGGATCAAATAACAAGAATCAACCAAGCCTACCACCCCCTATCTTTGTCACCTATTAGTCAAGTATAGGTTTAGGATAGGGATGAAGGATAATGAGATAATTGTTGTACCTATACCACACAAAACACAACTTGTAGCATATATAGACAATTATCAACTTATAGAATGAAAAAATAGCTCTTTAGAAATTAGACAAGTAAAAATTGCTATGGTAGTTTCAAATTAGAGTAGTGAACTAGTCTTATAACAACAATAATTGTTCATAAATGTATCAATTTAGCTTGAAAAGTAACCATTCATTAAACATAAAAATATCCAAATGTTAGAAGTAATTTCTAAATAAGTTAGGCAACTTATAAATAGGTTTATCCAACAATTTAATGTAGTTTTCAATAGTTATACAAACTTTTATAACAACAACAATAAATATTGTGATTTTGCTAGAAGTAGCGTTAGAAATGTTAGTAGGATGCTTGAGAGAATGATAAAAGTGATTTTAACAACTAATTTCACCACAAAAATACTCTTATATGAGTGTCGGTGTCCTGGAATCTCAAATGCATTATCTTAAGATTTATCTAGTAGAAACTAAAGAGGAGGGGATTTAAGTAGAAACTAAAGACGAGGGGATTTAAATATTACTTAACAACTGCTTATACTACCTCCAATTAGTAAATTAATAAGATACAAAGAAATATACAAATTTAATATAAATATTAGCTCGAAAAATACAAATTTAATATAAAGATTAGCTCTGGATGTTTGTCTGGAAACCTACCATTGACTTCATCTTGATTCAATTTCTGCTTCTGATCGAAACCTGTACAGACAATCTTGGTCGGAAAATGGTCTATATAAATGGTTGGAAATTACTTGCCTGTATAAATGGTCCATTGTCTATCCAAGCATCACCACTGGATTTTGGGATTCCTAGTAATTTCTCGCTTTCATTATTTTCAGCGTGCATGTGCTCACGACAAGATCTCTTCTCCATCTGTAAATCTTGCTCACTTTCATTATTTTCAGCGTGGAATCATCGATCAAATCTTGGCATTCAGTGAATGTAAGATTCCTTTACAACCCACTAAAATCCATATTAAAAAATAAAATTTCTTGTTCCTTGTGTTTAACATTAAGTTTTTTACAGAATTTTTTAATTCAAACCAAACTCATATACAGGCAAACTCAGAACTAACGCTATATACTGCTGAGGCAGTATAATAAGGTAACCATGAAATAAAGAAAACTCGGTACTAATGTTATATACTGCTGAGGCAGTATAATAAGGTAAAATACAAATTTATATTTTACAAATTTTGATATCTTTAGGGATGAATGGCCTTTCCGCACAAAGTTCGCATGCTGGGTTATATCAAGGAAAATTCAACCTATTTTGCGTCCTACACAGGAATATGAACTGTTAGTTATTAACATTTAAAGGGAATGCAGGGTGCCCAACAGGAAACCACGTAAATATTTCAATACAAATTTATATTTCTGTTATCTGTTTTGATCAACGTTCTTTCCGCACCGAGTTTGCAATCTGGATTATATCAAGGAAGAGTCTGCCTCGAAGGCAAAGTTAGATCTTGGATCCACGAGGAAGAATTTAGCCCACGTCCATTCCAGTTATTAAATGCTTTCAGTTTTGTTTAAGTTAGGATCAGGGTTTAA
>JZKD02S0025592.1:0-41848 GCA_000966675.3 Picea glauca | reverse complement strand
GTTTGGTTTTCATGACTTAATCTTCTAAATTACTTACTAAAAACTTAATTACAAAAATATTTAAATTTGATAGACATTTTTATTTTATATATATATATGGAAAATAATAACCTTTCTACTTACTTTTCCTTAACTTAAACTCCTTAATTATTTCTCCATAACTTAACAGCTCAAAATGAAACTTTAAAACGTTAAAGATTAATATTCCATGGCAAGCTTAGATTGGTGCTAAAAGGGTAGAATTCCTTAATGTGTATTCCTTAATGTGTGAATCCTTCCATTCGATTTAAATTGATTTAAAGCATTACATTCATAGGTCAACTTTCATTTAAGTTTTTAAAATTGGCATTGACATAGTAGGTTGGTCCATTAAATATTTTCATTTAAGTTTTTAAGATTGGCATTGACGTAGTAGGTTGGTACATCAATTTTTTTTCTAAATATTTGGTTAAAATCTTGTTTTTTATATCAAATTTCTTACAGTAAAATTCAACTCACAATATTTGATCCTAGCCTTGCACCAAGTAGAACTTGGTGGGGATGGATCTTTCTCCGCATTAAGCTTTATTTTAAAGGATGCGTCCAACTAAATTATTTTTAAAGGTTAAATGTGTGTTACAATTGATTTTTTTTTCTAAATTAAATTAAGACCAAAGTTGAAAGGGTAAATCTAACTAAATTATTTTTAAAGGTTAAATGTGTGTTACATTTGATTTTTTTTCCATAAATTAAAATAAGGCCAATGTTGACTCTATATAAAAGTTTTAAAAGTTATATCAATTTTTTAAGAATAAAATTCAACTTACAATACTTGATTGTAACCTTGCACTAAGTAGAACTTGGTGGGGATGGATCTTGGTGGGCAATAAGATTTAGAATAAAGGGTCCACCCAACTACACTATTTTTAGAGGTTAAATGTGTGTTACATTTGACCTTTTCCCTAGATTCAACTAAGACCAAAGTTGAATCTATAAAAAAAAATAAAAAAATAATTGAAGAGTTCATATGGTTTTTAGTATGAAATTTATTATAGTTGTTATTATGGTTTTTAGTATGAAATTTATTATAGTTGTTATTATGGATTTTTTATGGTTGTAAATATTCCAAAATTACATTACTTTGGTGGAAACTTTAGTTTTGATTTGGCTGTATTTTTGTAAAATATTAGACTCTTTATACACAAGCTATTTTGTGGAAACACTCCATAAGTCACCTTCTCATAGCATTCAAGAGTGCCATGTTTTGTAGTTCCACTACTTAGCAGCCAATACCTTATTCCTTGACCTTACCACATAAGTTATCCCTTCCAACATTGTCATCGATGTGGAAAACCCTATAAAACCTGATCCAAACATTATTTTGATGACATGTCTAGCCTCTCCCACTCATGCCATGTTCTTAATCAGAATTTCTTGATTAAATATCATCTCTCTAAGCTCATCATGGATAATGGTATCCCAAAACACTTGATATCTATGGCCCTTGTCAAATTGTTGGCTATGTTGGTTACTTCCCAATTTCACTCATATCATATTGACTAAGTGAATGAGGGCACTCAATCCTTATTTTCTGCCCAACAATGTCATATCACCTATGCTTCTAGCCATCATTTTCAAGACACCACATTGTATGGTTTCATTCCACTGGATTGTGTTGATTTAGTGTTAAGGATCCCATAACAACATGATCACTTGGACACATATTCTTCTGAAACCAAAACATACACTCTCACTAAGGATGGTTTGTACTTCCACTTCCAATCATCTATTGATTCATCTCCATAAAATTTGTCTGATAATAATATTGGGCATCGAGTAATCCTTCATAAATGTTTACATCTATATATTATCTAGGAAGATAACACTAATCAAACCTGTTCACCCCCCACATCGCTAGAACATATCCTATCCAAATATCAAGATGATTCTTATAAACCCACTAATTTTGCACCCCCATAATATGCTAAACATTCCATCAACATTGTGCCTAGTGTTGTTTTTCTTCATATGAGATATTACCTATATATTATTACAATGATGAGTGTTCCATATATAAAACACATATGATGACCATCCATGAAAGGATGCATCCCTTGGATAATCAATAACTATTTATTATTATCATTTACTTATTATATATAGTATTTAATAATCAATTTAATTATATTATTAATTATTAATCTAAGAGAATGTCTTCCCTATGTTGTCCAAAGATAAACACTCCCTCTCAACGAGGGAGACATTATGCATCATGCCAACATTGTCTCTAAAGTATACAAACTTCACCCTAGACTCATGAAACTTGTCTATCATTCTTGGGAGATGTCTCTCTCCCACTTGAACCAAGGAAAAACTCCTTCTGCAACTTTCCCTCTGATCTAATTGACTCTCTCTCAGATCGGGCTCACTTTGGGTGCACATATAATAGCATATAGCATCTTGAATCTTTATCATTCCTTGTCGAATCACCATGACTAGGACAAAGACCACACTAGGATATTTCACCACAGGTACACACATGTGAGTGAATGTCATATTGATGCTAACTAACACGTGGAAAGCACTTCGAGTCCATATTATTCCTTGTCATGATTAAGGAAGGACTACGCCCGATCCCATTTACCATAAGTGAACCTTTATGATAAATGTATCCTATCTCCCTTGGTCTGCAACCCAAACTAGGAGAAGGTCCACCTGATGTTGAAACATCAACACTCTCTCTTAGCTACGGAGGTATCTTTCCATAGTAGTACGCAACTATTATCTAGTGGTACACAACCACTGCTAATAGCACACAGTTATTGTCTAGTGACACACAGTCACTTCCAGTGGTACACAACCATTGTAGTAGTACACAACTACTGTCCAGAGACATACAGTCTCCACCAGTGGTACACAACCATTGTAGTAGAAAAAGGTTTGTCACACATGGCACTTTCATGTGGACTTCTAAAGGCTACTCCCTCTAGAAAGCACTAGGGTCAACTCCCCATAGTGTGTGATGTCAAGGTAAACTCCTTTGACATGTCCTAATGTGCTCTCCATAAGGGACGTGTCCTCATGTGATCTCCATGAGGGGCATTGGGCTATAATCCCAAACCCACTTATCTGTTAGGATATTTAAACACCTTGGAGTTAGTTAAGATCTACTTGGTCTAATGTGTCGTTAGGTAAACGTGTGTTTCTTATTTTGTTTCTTTAGTATGCATTAGTATGAATTTGTAGTTAGGAAATATGATGGTCCCAATATGTTCTCGACATAGAGTGATCCGATAATTCATATTCTCCTCGATCTTAACGACCATTGATCCATGAATTAACACCTGATTGGTCCATGATCTCTATTTAAAGAGCATGGAGGGTCATTTTTCGATGATCGATTGTGAGAAACCCTCTTGTAAAATATCTCTATAATATTTTTATTTTTCATTAATAAACGTGCTCCAAGTCATCGCATTGATTGGGGTCATGGATGTTTCCCTATAGGGGTTTTACCACATCAAAACATCAATGTTTTGATCTTTGATCTGGTTGTGTGAGTGGTTATTGAAGGTGTTTGTCCTCTATTGGAATACCTATGTTTTCAAACATAGTATCAGAGCATGTTTGAATATCCTCTCTTGTCGTAGATCGAGATCGTGAAGCCAGGTTGTCTCATCTCCATTTTTTTCCATTTTCGTATATTTTTTGGCTAAGAGGATTGTTCCATTGCATATGGAGCCCTCGTTTCAGTTAGGAATGATTTTCATTTCACTCAAAAAGGTTTATGCTTCCCAAGATAAGGCCATTTCAGTGAGATCCGGAAGTATAAAGCTCGAATATGCCCTTTTTAATTTTTTGTAGAGTATTATTTCGGTTCTATTTTGGTTTTATATTGTTTTTTTCCAGGTTGATACTCTTTTATATCTGCATATGCTATTTTCCCCGGGCCATGTGCGATCTCGGAAAATAAAAAACAGATGGGAAAATGTTCATTTTTCGGGTAAGCTAACCTAGATCTAACTCTTGTTTTTATCGAGAAGCAAAAAAAATTCCTGGTATAAAAAGAGTTTTTTATGAGGACGATCTCCAAGTTCATCTTTGACAACAACAAAAACAACACCCGCAATCCTCTTTCTAAAAAATACAATATTTTGTGCTAACCCAATTGGTTAAAACTTGCCTTATAAGTAAGAGGTCTTGAGTTCAAGTCTTTTTTTGTCACTTGTTTTATAAAAAGTTTATGCTCCATTGTAAAGTGTATTTTACTTTATGTATTAAAGTGAATCACTCTAAGTATCTTTAATATTTTATTTAGAGTTATTTATTTTGCATGCATATTTCTTTTATAAAGTAACTTCATTGTAGAAGTGATCCCCATTTCTTCTTATAAAAGTGGGTCACTTCATAACGCAACTTATTTGTAAAATAAACTTATTTTACATTAAGTGTAAAAGTGAATCACTATAAGTAGCTTTAATATTTTATTTAGAGTTATTTATTTTTCATGCAGATTTCTTTTATAAAGTTACTTCATTGTAGAAGTGATCCCCACTTCTTCTTATAAAAGCGGGTCACTTCATAAAGCAACTTATTTGTAAAAGTGAGGTTATTTACAGGGGTATCAGCACCATCTAGTTCTTTGGTTACCATTTATTCATTTTTTTTAAAACGAAATAACTTTCACATCCAAAGTCCATTTTCAATGCCTTTTTTTTTAAACCGCCTATTTTTTTCGATATATTCCATCCAGATCATTCGTTTCATCTTTTAAATCCACATTATCTTCATATTTAATATGGATTATTCTAGTAATATTTTTCTTACCAACACTAACTACTTCCAATGGAAATCCCATATGGAGGATTTATTTAGAAGTAAAGGCTTGTACCATATTACCTTGGGAAAGGAAAAAGAACCCACTGATGCTGATAAGAAATTAAAATGGGATAATAAGAGTGAAAAAGCATGTGAACTGATCAGAATGTCCATCTCTCATGATTTAAGGTTCCACCTTAATGAAATTGATGACCTCGACGAAGCTTGGGAAAAAATTGAATTTGTGTTTGGTAAACACAATATTATTCAAGCACATCAACAAGAAAATCAAATATTGACTTTAAGTCCAAATGATTTGTATTGCATTGAATACTATCTATCTAAGTTTAAAACACTCATAATTTTATGTGAAGAATGTGAGATGAATATGGAGGAAGAGCATTGCATCTATATTATTTCTAAGCTAGGTAGTGCATATTATGTGTTTGTATCTACCTTTTATGCCATGAGAGAGGATTTAGGGAAAGATTGTAAAAAACCCACTCTTCGGTCCTTTTGTGATGCTTTGATTGGAGAGCAAGATAAACTTGTACAACGTGGAGTGATCAGCGCCGCAGGTACCTCCAACAAAGACTTAGTCAACTAGAAAAAAGATAAACCCAAGAATCCAAAGAAGCAACATCATCACCACAATAACAAGCAACATAAGGGTTCTAAACTGACTCAGACAACTTCAGCTCCTAATGGTGACAAAGGAGAAAAATCTAAAAATAAGAAGACTCACAAACATTGCAACTTCTGTGATAAATATGGTAATAATGAGTCCAAATATTTCAAGAAGATGGAAACCTTAGAAGCAGCGATGAAGAAGCACAACATTAGAATTGATTCTAATCCTTCTTCTTATTATCATGGACATGCACTTTCTGCTTCTGGTTTCTCCTTCAATGCAACTTCTACTTCTTCTTCTTATGAGTGGCTTATTGATTATAAAGCATCTTATCATATGGATAAGGATAAAGACATATTTTTTTCTCTAAATGAATGCAACACCAATAAAGTATTTGTTTGTGATGATAGATCTCTTAGTGTTGTAGGATCAGGAACATTTCAAGTAGATAATGGTCATTCCAATGATGTATTATGTGTTCCAAGTCTTTCTTGTAAACTTTTATCAGTATATCAAATCACTCATTCAGGTGAAGCTAAAACCGTAGAGTTTTCAGCTTACCAAGCTGTAATCAAGGATCTAAAAGATCCTAAGCATGTTCTTGCAACTGGAATTGTTGATGATATTACCAGGTTTTACAAGTTTGACAACTTTGGGTCATCATCTTTTCCATCAATTTTTGTTGCTCATAGCACTGACTTGAGCAAAATTTGGCATGAGTGGTTTGGTAATCTAAACTATCGCTCATTGCAACAACTATGTAATCAGTAGATGGTGATTGGTCTTCCTCTTGTTTCATGCAAAGATGGTGTTTTTTTCGTTGTTGTTCTCACCAAACATCATCGGGGCAGTTTTGAAAGTCGTGCCTCTTGGAACGCCTCAGGCCCTTTGCAGCTTGTTCACAGTGACTTGTGTGGTCCACTTTATTCTCCTTGTTTTTCTGGTTGCAAGTTTTTCTTAACTTTCATTGATGACTTTTCCAAACATACTTGGGCTTACTTCTTAAAAATCAAGAGTGAAGTTTTTGACAATTTTTTGGCCTACAAGGCCCTTGTAGAAAAGCAATCTGGACATCAAATTCAAAGGTTAAGAATAGATAATGCATGAGAATATGTGAACAATAATTTTACAAGTTATTGCACTACAGAGGGCATCCAAATGCAACACATTGTTCCATATACACCACAACAAAATGGTGTTGATGAGAGAAAGAACTACACATTAAAAGAAATGGCTTATTGTATAATCCAATCTAAGGGATTAAGTCTAAAGTATTGGGTGGAATCCATCAAGTATGAAAATTACATAATAAATCTTATTCCCACAAAGGCTCTTAAAAATATAACACTGGAAGAAACTTGGACTAAAATTAAACCAGTTGTAAGTCTCTTCCATATATTTGGCACTATAGCATGGGCTCACATTCCCGATCAAAAAAGGAAGTCATTGCAACCTAAAAGTGAGAAGTGTATATTTGTTGGTTATTCTAAAGATATTAAAGGTTATAGACTTCTTCAACCACATTGTAATGAAATTATGATTAGAAGAGATGTTAAATTTGATGAAAATCTCTTGGTCTACAGGTCTAATTCGACGATTGTTCCTTCTTCGACCTACGAGCCATCTTCAACATTTATGACTTCTTTTGTTCCTAGTATGGTTTCTTCTTCAGATGATGACAATGATGATGCAAATCCACCTCATCTTGCTCACCTTCCTCCAGATGAGTCCTTTGAACCTGAACCATCACCAACTGCACCACTTCCTACATTGTTACATTCAACACGAGAAGCAGTTGGTGATCTTGTTGATGGTCATTCAGATCAGCATTAGACACGTTCACAGTTCCAGTGAGAAAATTCTATTTTGGCTCAAGTTTCAGAGACTCATGATCCAGAGACATTTGTAGAATCTTTAGGTCATCCATATTGGGATACAACAATGAATGAAAAAAAATTCTTGGGATATTGTACCTATTCCAAACGGAAGTTTTTTTTTTAAATGTAAATGAGTCTACAGAACTAAGTATGCATCAGATGGAAGTGTTGAAAGACAGAAGGCTCGGTTAGTTTTCAAAGGATTTTACCAAGTTGAAGGAATTGACTATAACGATACCTTTTCCCCTGTAGCCAAAATGAACTCCATCCACCTTGCTCTTGCACTTGCTACCTCACATAAATGGAAGGTCCATCATATGGATGTTAAATTCACCTTCTTGCATGGATATTTGTAATAAAAAACCTACATGGAACAACCTCGTGGTTATTTCCAGAATGAATCTATCCTTGTATGTCGCCTTAATAAATATGTTTACGGTCTTATGCAAGCTCCCCGATCTTGGTATGCTAAAATGGATAGCTTTATTATTGAAACTGGATTCTCTAGATGGCACTCTAATCCTAATGTATATACCAAGAAAGTAGGAAGTCATCTCATAATCCTTGTCCTTTATGTTGATGACCTTATCTTTACTGGTAGTGACCCAAAACTTTTAAACCATGTGAAAAATAGCCTTAAGAATAAATTTGAAATGATGGACTTAGGATTTTTTCACTATTTCCTTGGCCTCCAAGTTTTGCAAACCAGTGAAGGAATTTTTATTTCCCAGTCTAAGTATGTTTGTGACCTTCTTCGTTTCTTTCACATGGACAAGTGTAAAGAAGCCCCTTTTCCCTTCCAGTTTGGATTCAATATTTCTACCACCTATACCTCTCCTGAAGTTGATGCCACCTTGTATCGTCAATTAGATGACTCATACCCGTCTAGATATTTCCTTTGGTCTTAGTCTTGTTTCCCGGTATATGAAGACACTCCATTAAATCCATTGAAAGAAACGAAAAGGATACTTTGTTATGTATGTGGTAAAGTACAGTTCGAGATACATTAGAGTTCAGGGGGGACTCCTTTATTTGTTGGTTTCACTGATTCAGATTGGACCGGCGACCCTGATGAACAGAAGTATACTAGAGGTTATGTTTTTAGCCTTGGTTTAGGACCTGTCACTTGGGTTTGTAAGAAACAATAGGCTATTTCACTTTCTTCAATAGAAGCAGAGCATTGAGCATCGGTAAATGCAAGTCAAGAAGCCTTGTGGCTTTGACAGATCCTTTCATAGTTTGGATTCCAACAAAAACATCCAACCAGCCTTTGGTGGAACAATCAGAGTGCCATCAAGCTCTTCAAAGATCCAGTTCAACATAAGCGTAGTAAAAACATTGAGCTACACATGCAATTCATGAGAAATATCACTCATGATCAAGTTATTGAAGTGCTCTTTTTCCCTACAGAAGATCAAGTTGCAAACATTTTCACAAAGTCTTTTACAGAAAAGAATTTTTCCAAACTTTGATCTATGTTAGGAGTCTAGGAAGTTGTCATGAAGGGGGGATAGGCTCTAATGCCTCCTTCCTTCTACTATTGTGTCATTATTGTAAATCCTCCAATCATATCCCAAGTCGTTTTTAAGGTGTGATGTTAGGATATTTAGACACTTAGGAGTTAGTTAAGATCCACTTGGTCTAATGTGTCATTAGGTAAAATTTTGTTTCTTAGTATGTTTATTTAGTGAATATTTTTAATGACAAAATCAGAAATATCTCATTCACACATTTTGTCAAACACTTGACTAACTTGAGATTTTAGTCTTTAATAAATGCCTTTAAAACATAAAGCAAATGAAAGCTAAAATACTTAATTCAAACAAATCATTGATCCATACTCTGATAATGCAACAAGTAGACAAGTGATTTTTGGTCCAATGACTAGGGAGAAAACCCCACTGTGGGGAAAAACCCTATGGAGATTATTTCTATTATTCAAGAGAAAAACTGAAATTTCTATTACAACCCAGAAATTTAATGATTCCAACTAAAGAAAATAAGAAATGAAAATCACTTATCTCATCCATGAAACAAGTCTTCTAAACTACCCACACGTGACACAAACTATAGCCCAATTTCTTCTTGGGAGATCGTTTCACTATTCAGATGTCAAACAATAGAAATAAATACACAATAATCTTCCTTGAGAATCATGTCAGTAGGTACAATATGACCTATACATATTTATTCCTTGAAAACTATGCCTCCCTCTTACTGTACGGACTATCCTTTCTCTGTACGGACTATTCTTTCTCTCTTGTTGTACAGACTGTTATGATGTCATTTTCATGGGAATTGTGTACTCTAATTTAATTTGGAAACTTTTCTCTATAAATATGACCTCTCTCTATTTTCTCTTGTGTCTTCTCTGTGTCTTTTTCTTATTTCCCAAACATGTATATGTACTCTCTCTTTTCCTAAGAAAATCTAACTTACATAACCAACTCAATCTAATGGCTATCATAAGTCTAATCTGAGGGCTCACGTTTAATGCTTTTCATTAATTACAAAGTAAGTAATAAATGCACATTAAACACTTTGGGGTTGCACAACTTAAAATTAATTTAAGTTATAAAGTACGTTCACTTTATCAAAGAGATTTATTCAAAAAGTCACTTTACAATTAAAACATGTCTAGGAAACATGACTTTATGCCCCCCCTCAATGACTAAACACAAAACCATGAATGAGGATATCCTTTGTTAAATTTCAACACTCCCTCTTAACGAGGGAGGTTCTTCTGACATTTCCACTTCCAAGACCATTCCTCGACTCCAAGCTATCTACAATGATTTCTCCCTCTAAACCTGAATGCTGCCTCTAAACTGGTCTGGTGGAATTGTGCCTTGTATTGATGCTTTGAGAAATCTTGTCTCATCTCTCGACATTTTCTGAATGGCTTAACTCATACCAATTTATCTTTCTGCTAGTACTAGATCCCTGAATTGAGGACTGTCATTTGGGTGCACCTTGATTCCTTTGAGATTCTTTCTCCCCCTCCGAGTCAGATATCCAACCTGAATGACATCCCACAGGTTGGCCAAGAACTTTCTATACTTTGCCTCTATATTCTCCAATCAGAATTGTCCTGATGGGAACCTCATCTTTTGCATGAATATGAACATAAACACATTCGAAAGTGATTACATATCCACCATCCTCCAGAGTTGAGACTGAGAGGAGATTAACTCTCATTCTTGGTACAAACAATACCCCTTCTACTTCCAGGGTATCTTTGAAGTCCTACAAAAACCTGACAGTTTTGACTCCTCTGATATGGTGAGTCCCATTCATGACATGATCGGGACCAATCTTAGATATGAACATAAATGATTCCAGCATTCTTGTCATATGACTGGTGGCCCGACTTTCCACCATCCAAGCCTTGTCAAACTCAAAGTTGTTGTTGGTGCTACTAGAAACAATGGATATAAGAGAAAACTCTTTCTCAAACTTCTCACTAAATTCATTTACCTTTGCAGAGGCTATTACATGTTTCTCCTTCTCCTTCTCCTTTGTCCCCTTCCTTTTGGGACAATGTGTTGCATAGTGGCCATATTCATTGCAAGCAAAGCAACGAACTTTGATGATGTCAATCCTGGAACCCTTCTTACTTTTTCCTTTTCTCTTTAATAGAAGAGTAATGTTCTCCTCAACATCTCCCTCTCCTCCATTCTCTCCATTCATATGGATCTCCTCCTGAGTGAAATCATCCCAATGTTTGCACCAATATGAATGTTTTTCACTTCCCACAATGCATTTCACAAAGACTTCCCAATCCTTAGTAAGACCTTTCAAGGCTATCCTCACAAGATCTGAATCTGAGATGAGTTCCCCCAAAGCTTCCAGATCAACCTTAACTTGTGCCAACTGGGTAATATATGGAACCACACTCTCACCCTTGGTCATATTGATTGAATGCAGTTTATCTTTGAGTGCCATATTACAGTTTTCATTCTTAGCCTCGTATATATTTTTCAGTGCCTGCCACATTTCTTTAGCTTTCTTCTTTTCAGGCATGTGTGGGATGAGTGGTTCCTTTACTCCATCCAAAATGAGTCTCTTGGCTTGGGCCTCTTTGAATTCATGTATATTGAAGGAAATAGGATCGTTGGAGGGAGGAACTACCATAGTAGTGAAAAGATCCCATTGTTTTTTTTCTTTAAATATAGTTGGCATTCTAACCGTCCATTGAAAATAGTTAGAAATGAAATCTAACCCGTCCTTAAGTTTGATGGAAGAAACCATATTCAAACAACTATTCCCCTTTTTCTTTGCCCAAATCTAAAATCAAATTCTACATAATGCACTTCTTACAAAGTCTTGGCTCTGATACCATGAATATTTTTAATGACAAAATCAGAAATATCTCATTCACACATTTTGTTAAACACTTGACTAACCTAAGATTTTAGTATTTAATAAATGCCTTTAAAACATAAAGCATCTAAAATCTAAAATACTTAAGTCAAGAAAATCATTGATCCATACTCTGATAATGCAACAAGTAGACAAGTGATTTTTGGTCCAATGACCAAGGAAAAAACCCCACTGTGGGGAAACACCCTAGAGAGATTATTTTTATTATCTAAGAGAAAATCTGAAATTTGTTTACAACCCAGAAATTTAATGATTCCAACTCAAAAAAAATCAGAAATACAAATCACTTATCACAGTGATGAAACAAATCTTCTAAACTCTCCACACATGCCACAAACTGTTGTTAATGTTTAAGCCATTATTATAGTTCTTTGCATTTCAATAGATAACAATAGCATAATACAAGATCACTGAGAAATACACAATCACAAGAGACACAAGAATTATCTTGGGAAACCCTCTAGGGGAAGAAAACCCAGAAAAACTTCCTTATTATAGATAGCCAATACAATGCCAAGAGATAGCTCAAACTAAAACAGAAGATCCTCTCCCAAAGATGCGCCACTCTCTCTCCTTCTTCTCTAACTACTGTTCAGAAAATTGTCTCTCAAATGAGAAAGTGAGTTGTTGTGTCTAAGTGAGGCGCTAGCCTCCTTATTTATACAAGGCTGACACGTGTGAAGTGTTTCTTCACTGGCAGGGCCGACTTCTCCAATTGGGTGGCTATAACCACCTTTATTATATTTTGGGGCCTCTTTAATATATTCTGGGGTCGCCTTCTTATTTTGCCTATTACAATTATCTTTTGACCAATCTGCAAAAGGGGATTTGGTCCTTTATAATAACCGACATGATCAATCCGCAATGGGGATTGATCCAATGAATAATATACCAAATAATAATAAGAATACACTTTGCAGTTACATTATTTTAACACTCCCCCTTAACAAGAAGGGTATTCTTCAACAACATCATGCGAGAGAGAGAGGCCTTTATCATCAACAACATCAAGTGGGTGAGAGGACAACATCATCAATATCATCTTGGAACACTGACTGGAAAATATATAAATCATTGAAAGTTTTCTTCATCGACAACATCGTCATTCTCAAAGGAATGCAATCATCATCTGCATAAATATGTTAGTGTAAAACTGATATACCATCATCATCATCACAACACGAGGTTGACTCATCATAATAATACTAGACTGGCTTTTCATCACAGCTATCCATCCGAAAGCAGAGTTCTAGTCTCATCTCATCGTCTTGCTTTATGTCATAGCTATCAAGATGGAAGCAAGATGCTCGTCCTGCTTTACGTCACAACTATCAAGTCGGAAGCAAGATACTATATTGGCTTTACGTCACATCTATCTAGCCGAAAGCACAGTACTAGTCACATCATATCATCTTTCTTTACGTCACAACCATCATGTCGGAAGCAAGGTACTCGTCCTGATTTATGTCACAACCATCAGGTCAGAAGAAGGATACTAGACTAGCTTTACGTCACAACTATCTAGCCGGAAGCATAGTACTAGTCACATCATATCATCTTTCTTTACATCACAACCATCAGGTCGGAAGCATGGTACTCGTCCTTCTTTACATCACAACCATCAGGTTGGAAGAAGGATACAAGACTGGCTTTACGTCACAGCTATCCATCCGGAAGGTCAGTGCTAGTCACATCACATCATCTTGCTTTACGTCACAACCATCCAGTTGAAAGCAAGATATGTCTCATCACAACAACTACTCCCCCTTTCGAGGAAGGTCCTTTTGGACTATACCAAGCTTATCTGGAAAGTTCTCAAACTTTATATGAGATAGAGGCTTGGTCAACACATTAGAAACCTGTTCATCCATGCTAATGTATTGGAGATTTAAGTCTCCTCTCTACACCATGTCACGGATGTAATGATATCAGATCTCTATGTGCTTTGAACTATCGTGGAATACGGGATTCTCTATCATCTTTATGCAGTTGTGTTTGTCACATAGGATCGTGGTTTCTTCCATCTCTAGGTCAAATAGATCGGTCAACAAATTTCGAAGCCATATAGCTTCGCAGCTGGCAGAACATGCAGCAATGTATTATTCTTCCACTATGCTGAGAGAAATGATGGATTGCTTCCTACTCTGCCATGAGATCATAGCTGATCCCAAACTGAAACAACATCCTGAAGTGCTTTTCCTATCAGAAACAATTCCTGCCCAATCTGCATCAGTATATCCACTGAATGTGAAATTATGATCTCCATCATAGCTGAGACCACAATCTATTGTACCTTTAAGGTACCTCATCACATGTTTTGAAACCACTAGGTGAACATGTCTAGGTTCTACCAGAAACTGACTCAAGGTGTTCACGGAAAAACAAATGCATGGTCTGGTGTTCGTCAGGTACATCAATGATCCAATAATCTGTCTGTACAGTGTGGCATCAATCAACTCTGACGAAGTTTCAACCAATAGCTTCAGCATCACTTCCATGGGTGTATTCATGGACTTGCACTCCAACATGTTGAATCTCTTCAGGATTTCGATTGTATACTTCCCTTGGTTAGAGAATATCCTCTCAGGACTCTGCCATACCTCAAGACCTAAGAAATAATGCATTAGGCCAAGGTATTTCAGTTCAAATTCTGAGGAAAATCTCTTCTTACATTCAATTATGAGCTTTTCTTCTCTAGTTAAGAATAATTCATCCAAATATAGCAGTAATATTACTAGCTCATTTTTCATGACCTTGAAGTAGAGGTTAGACTCTTCTTTACTCTTGGTAAAGCCTACGCTCATCAAGAAACTGTCTATATGGCCATACCAAGCTCTAGGAGCTTGCCTCAATCTGCAGACATGAGACTTCCTGTCCTCAACCTCAAATCCTTGAGGTTGCTCTATATACACTTCCTCTTCGATGACACCGTTTAGGAAAGTTGTCTTCACATCCATCTGGTGCAACTTCCACTTCATCTTAGCTGCAAGAGCTATGATGTTTCTGATCGAAGTGTATTTGGCCACAGGAGAAAATGTCTCTTCATAGTCAATGCCTTCATTTTGAGAAAATCCACGAGCGACAAATCTTGCTTTATACTTCTCAATACTTTCATCAGCAGCATGTTTTATTTTGAAGAGCCATCTGGAGGATACCACATCTTTACTCTTCGGTCTAGGAACTATTTCCCATACATTGTTCTTTATTATGGATTGGTATTCCTCTGTCATGGCATCTGCCCATTCTTTCCTCTGAATTGATTCTTCAAAGCAAGTAGGCTCCTCCTCTAGAAGATCGCACATCAAAGATGTATAACTGGAGAATGTCTTTGTTCTTTTCACCTGTCTCGTGGTTCCTTCGGGAACACCATACTTCTCTCTATATTGAATAAGATCTCTAGCCCAAGCTGGCTTCCTTTTATGGAGGATTGTCATCTAAGGAGGTTCTTGAACTTATATCATGTCATGATCTTCTAGTAATTCCTCATCAGGGGAAGTTACGACCTCCCTCATTGGTTCAGCAGCTCTGGGAACCTCCCTCACTGGTTCAACAGTCCTGGGGATTATGGGTTCCTCTTCATATACTTCTTCAAGCTGGCATCTTCTTTATTTCTTAAGCGTTGCATCTTCATCAAAAGTCATGTCCCTACTGATCTCAATGTGATGGTGACATGGGATATAGATTTTGAAGGCCTTGGAGACCTCACAGTATCCCACAAATATTTCCTTCTTTCCTGAAGGTTCCAACTTGTTTCTCTTCTCTTTCGGTATATGAATAAATACTGGGCAGAAAAATATTTTGAGATGGCTTACCTCTAGCTTCTTTCTGGTGAACATCTCTTCCAAGGTCTTGAGCCCAAGTGCACTATGGGATAATCAGTTTTGAACATATACAGTTGCCATTGCTTCTTCTACCCATAAGCACATAGGAATATTTTGATCATGGATCATAGTCTTTACAACTTCCATTATCTTTATGTTCTTTCGTTCAGCTACACCATTTTGGTGGGGATTATAGGGATTGGTGAGTTCCCTCTTGATCCCAACATCTTTGCAGAAGTTCACAAAATCTTTTGATGTATATTCTCCTCCATTATCTGACCTGAGTATCTTAATCTTTCTTTCAGAAAGATTCTCTATCAAGGGTTTGAATTCCTTGAAATTACTGAACACTTCATCTTTAGATTTCAAAAAGTATATCCAGGTCTTACGAGAATAATCATCAATAAATGATACATAATATACATACCCACTAATGGAGGACGATGACATTGGGACACATACATATGAATGAATGAGCTCTAGGACTCCTTCTTCTTTGTTATCACTCTTTAGAAACGGGTTCTTGATGTTCTTCCCTTGTGCACATCCATTGCATACACCTTCATGGTCACCTTTGAGTTCTAGTAAACCTGTGACCGCTTTGCATATGTATGGTAGTGCCTTTTATTTGATGTGAGCTAATATTCTCTGCCAAAGTTCACATGAGTTTTCAATGGCGTGGGTCATGGAAGCCTCTAAGTGACCCTTTAGTTTATACAGGCCATTTTCTTCACTTCCAATGACGATTGCTTCATTTAAGTTTTCTCCTTTATCCCACATGAGAACTTCTCCATCTATAAAGGAAACTATGAAGCCTTTCTTTTCTAAAGATGAAATGGAGAGTAGGTTCTTTTTCAAACCTGGTACATATAGTATGTCCTTCATCTTCGATGAATTCCTTGAATTTAATTTGTGGTTTGATTCTCCCACTCCCTTGATGGCATATTGGTAATCATCTCCAAGTGTCATTTTCTGAGAAAACTTATTTTCTGAGATACAAGAGAAAATGTTCCTTTGGACCGTTATGTGCTTGGATACACCACTATCAATGAGCCAAGTGTCCTCTCCAGGTGTTACATATCCTGAGAGGGCCAAGATTAAGACATGGTCTTTGATCTGCTCTCTTATCATCTTTGCAGGTGGATCTTCATCTTCGACTACATGGGCATGGTGATTCTTATGTTTTCTCTTTTATTCTTCTCATCTAGCTGGACAAAACTTCGCAATATGTCTCATATTGTCACAATGATATCATTGTATAGATGAGTAGTCTCTTTCCTTTCCTTGTCCCTTCTTTTGAAATCTCCTTGGATGAGATTCTTTATGATTGACTTTGTTTGACTGTTGAGGCTCTTTATGAGTCTTCTTTTGGAAGTAAGGTTTCTTCCTTCCTCCTTTGGTGTAAGTAGCTAGGAATTTATCATCATCTCTTGCTAGTAACGCTTCACGATTCGGTACTCTTGTTTCTTCTTGGATGCATTCTTCACATAGACTATCAAACTTTATTTTCTCCGTTCTGGCACATATCGTTTGGATGAATGCATACCAAGGTCTTGTGAGACCATTTAGGGCCGTCATTATGAGTTCGTCTTCGTCTATGGTATCTCCAATCGCTTCTAACTGTTCTTTGAATTCTGAGATTCTGGAGAAATATTCATGAATCGTTTCCCCTTTCTGCATCCTTGTATTCTTTAGTTGAGTTCTTAGATTCATCTTCTGGTTTATGTTCTTTCCTTCATACAGTCTGGTCAAGACATCAAACATTTCTTTCAGAGTCTTCTTAGATGACACATAAGGAATCAGGTGGTCTTTGATTGAATCTACAATGATTATTTTGGCCCTGATTGTGTCCTTTTGATGCTTTTCCTTTTCTGGAGCATCAACGGGTTCCAGTACTTCTTCTTTGACGAATATTGCTAAGTATTTCTCTTCAAGAATGAGGCCAATCCTATACTTCCAGGCACAGAAGTTTTCCACTCCTTCTATCTTGTCAACAAGCTTAACGCTTGTAGACATCTTTTACCTCGAGCTAGGAAAATGACCGAAAAATGAAAGTGCTCAAAATCAAAATATGAACTTACCGGGAGGTGCTCTTGGTTGAGGAAAGTAGCCTGGTGTGTTTGGATCTGAGAAAATCCAACTTTTCCCCCTCCAAAATTGATCTGTGGATTTCTGGACTGGTGCTTCTGGTTTTCTGGTACCTCTGGTACTTCTGGTACTTCTGGTACACTGGTTTTCTGGTACTTCCGGTACTTTGTGAAACTAGGGTTTCACTTTCCGGGAGATCCAACCACTAAAAGGGTGCGCTGAGAGTGCCAATGTAATCCTTGGGGGAGGGCGCACTTTTCTAGGTGGTTTTAGGGCTGAAAATCTTCACCATCAAAAAGCCCTAATTTGCATATACGACAATAGTGACATTTTTCACTCTTGTGAAAGATGATCTCTTCATCTTGGCTCTGAAACCATGTTAATTTTTAAGACATTATTATAGTTCTTTGCATTTCAATAGATAACAATAGCATAATACAAGATCACTGAGAAATACACAATCACAAGAGACACAACATTTATCTTGGGAAACCCTCTAGGGGAAGAAAACCCAGCAAAACTTCCTTATTATAGATAGCCAATACAATGCCAAGAGATAGCTCAAACTAAAACAAAATATCCTCTCCCAAAGATGCGCCACTCTCTCTCCTTCTTCTCTAACTGCAGTTTAAAAACTTGTCTCTCAAATGAGCAAGTAAGTTGTTGTGTCTAAGTGAGGCGCTAGCCTCCTTATTTATACAAGACTGGCACGTGTGAAGTGTCTCTTCACTGGAAGGGCCGACTTCTCCAACTCGGTGGTTATAACCACCTTTATTATATTTTGGGGCCTCTTTAATATCTTCTGGGGCCGACTTCTTATTTTGCCTATTACAATTATCTTTTGACCAATTCGCAAAAGGGGATTTGGTTCTTTATAATAACCGACATGATCAGTCCGCAATGGGGATTGATCCAATGAATAATATATCAAATAATAATAAGAATACACTTTGCAGTTACATTATTTTAACAACTGTGTCTCTATTTGTTCTTGGGAAGTTGTTTCATTGTTCAAATGTCAAACATCAACAATAAATACATAGTAATCTACCTAGGGAATAATGCCAACAAGTACAGTACGACCTGTAAGGATTTCTTCCCTGAAAATTATGCCTCCCTCTTGCTGTATGGACTGTCCTTTCTTTGTATGGACTATTCTTTATCTCTTGTTGTACATATTGTTAATTGTGTAGTCTAATTTAATTTGGAAAGTTTACTCTAGAAAACTCTCTAGAAACCTGATTTCTCTCTGTTTTCTCTTGTGTCTTCTCTATGTCTTTTTCTTATTTATGAAACATGTATATGTACTCTCTCTTTTCCCAAGAAACCCTAACTTACATAACCAACTCAATCTAATGGCTATCATAAGTCTAATTTGAGGGCTCACATTTAATGCTCCTTATTAATTACAAAGTAAGTAATAAATGCACATTAAATACTTTTGTGTCCCACAACTTTTTTCCAAATGAAAAATTGCTCAATTATATTATGTAATATAATTAGTTCTTTCAGACAAAATGCATTCAATGATCTTTTTGATAGATCAGGAGGGTGGTAGGTTCATTCTCCTTTGGTTGGATGATTCCAATACAGTGGAGAGTGAGAGTGCCCTATACAAAATAAAAAAAATTATCCAGAGACAAATGTGGAGGAATTCAAAGAAAATCAGACCAGTGAATGAGACAAAACTATGAGATAATAGACAAGAATAGAGATGGTTGTTTGCAAGAGTCTTAGAAAATTTTGATGATGTTAGAGAGACCCTCATGACCATCCATCTAATGAGTGTAGGAAAGAAGATTAGATTGCTTTAGGAGAGTTGATTTGGAGAGGATGTTTTCTTGTCTGTTGAACTCCCGAGAGGTGTGAGTGAAGAAAGGTTCGTAAAATCACTTTAAGTTATAAAGTACATTCACTTTATAAAATAACTTTATCTAAAAATTCACTTTATAATTAAATCATGTCTAGGAAAAATGAGTTTATGTCCCCCCAATGAAAAAACACAAAAGCATGAATGAGGACATCCCTTGTTAAATTTCAACATTTAGTATGCATTAGTATGCATTTGTAGTTAGGAAATTTGATGGTCATGATATGTTCCTGACATAGAGTGATCTAACGATTCATATTCTCCTTGATCGTAATGGCCATTGATTCGTGGCTTAAAACCCGATTGGTCCATGATCTCTATTTAAAGAGGATGGAGGGTCATTTGATGATGACCGATTGTGAGAAACTCTATTGTAAAATATCTTTGTAATATTTTTCTTTTGCATTAATAAACTGCTCCAAGTGGCCATGTTGGTTGGGGCCGTGGATGTTTCCCCATAAGGGTTGTACCATCTCAAAACATCGGTGTGTTGATCTTTGATATGGTTGTGTGAGTGGTTACTGAAGGTGTTCATCCTTTGTTGGAATACTTGTGATGTCGAACATTATCTCTTCTCAGACAAGTGTCCTCACAGATCAACTCAATAAAGAGTGTTCCATATATAGAGAACATATGGTGACCATCCATGAAAGGATATGTCCCTTGGATAATCAATAACTCTTTATTATTATCATTTACTTATTATATATAGTATTTAATAATCAATAATTCTATTATTAATTATTAATCTAAGAGAATGTCTTCCCAATGTTGTCCAAACATCAATGCCTAATACCCTCCTCCCCAATACCTATCCATGTTGTCTTAACCCTACCCATGGGGACTTCACCTTATTGACCAATATCTTATCAGGTCCATTCATAAAAGGGGCTTTTTAATTATGAAAAATAAATTCAATATATTGTAAGTATTTGGGGGATGTGGAGTCTCAAGAGATTTATAGGTATTGAGGGGTATAGAAAGGGGTATATAGTAAAAATAGGGGGTTTATTTTATTGGAAATATGTATTGGGAGGGGGATTCAACCAAAGGATTTTGGGAGATATTTAGCAATATCTAGTGAAATTAGGGGTATTATTTAATATCCCATGAATGGAGGTGTTATGTCGTAGGTTAATTGTGTGAAGACCTCGTGACCGTACCAAGGTAGTTCAGATTGACAAACAAATTTAGGCACTATTGTAAGTAGGCAATATTTTCCCCAACTCCTCACCTTGTGGATCATTTTACTTTATTATCCATAAGAACACCTAGGAATGGTGGTTGATCGGTTACTATAGATCTCTCAAGAAGATGATCATAAAGAAATAAATACCCATTTCCTTATATCAAGGATTTACTGAACAATTTGCAAGATGCTTTTTAATTTTCAAAATTGGATATAACTTCAACATATAGTCAAGTCAAAATGATGGAAACAGATGCATGAAAGACAATATTCAAAACCAAATTTGAGCTTTATGAGTTGTTGGTTATACCCTTTGGTCTCACCATCAACCTTGACATTTCTATGAAACTCATTAATGACATGTTTTGACCATACCTTTGTTTTTTTTTCATTTTTTTTTTATCTTGGTAATATATTGATGTTCAACAATACCTCAAAAAACCATGTCCTCCATCTTCATGAACTACTATATATTTTGGATACCAATAAAATACAAGTAAAAATAAAAACATATGTTTTTAGCGAGTGTTATGTTTCTTACTTGGGATTTTTAGTTTATGTATAATGTGTTTATCGAACCCCCATAATGTCAAGACCCTCCTAAACTGGTTATTTCCCCACATTACAATAAACCTTGATTTCTTTTTGGTGGCATTAATTTTTTTTTGAAGTCCATTTTCGAGTTTTCCAAGATGTCACTTCCTCTCCAATTAATGTCTCTTTGATTGGACACTAGACACCTGAGCCTCCTTTCAACACCTCAAACATATCTTGTGTTTTGCACCCTTCATTTTATTGTCTCACTTCTATCCACCCTTTGAGATAGAATAATTATTTGAATTGTGTTGTTGGGGTTGTTCTTAAAAAGGGAGGCCATCCTATAAAGTATCATTCATAGGAATTATCAATGGTTAAAAAGGGAGGCCATCCTATAGAGTATCATTCATAGGCCTTATCAGCGGTGAAATTGAAGTACAACATATATGACAATAAATTTTATGCATGAGTTCAAAGTTTAAAAAAATGGCACCATTATTTGTTGGGTAAAGAAGTTGTTCTTAACATAGATCATTATCCATTGATTTTTATTAGTTCATAGTTTAATCTTAAGGAGGAACATCACCTCAAATGTCTCTCATATATCTAGTAGTTTCATCTAGTGCTCAAATACAAGAAGAGGTCACACAATCAAGTAGAATATATGTTGGATCACCCCAGTCTTACAACCTTTGAAGGTGAGAGTACCCACTTTTTATTCCTAGAAACAAAAAAGTTACAGATCTAGTGTTGGTCCGATTGTATATGCCTTACAACACCCTATTATAGTGAAACAAATGCCATTTATGGATTACACTACACGAGGGCTAGTTGTACCACTTGTAGTAGATTTTTGTACCTATTATCGAGGCCATTTTTTTTTAAATTAGGGAATCACATTCTTCCATCTATGGGGGGCACTTCGATGTCCAAAAGACTCTCTTATATCTAAATAAACATTTATATAGGCCTTGTATGTCCCAACAAGTTATTGACTTTGTGAGGAGTAGTGCCTTATGTAGCAAGAATAAGTTGCCAATCACAAGCTTGAATTGTACCAACCATGTCCAATTCCTACATGTCCTTGGGATAATGTTTCTATGGATTTCATTTAATCTTTCTATGTACCCTCCAAAAACATGGTTTTGTTTTTTTTTGTAGTGTGTCATTTTTCAAGTATGGCCTTACTCAAGCCCCATAACAAGCACATTACTACACATCACACAGCCCACTTGTTTTTCCACCATGATGGGACAACTTTTGGCCTTGCTCGCACTATCGCTTATGATAGGGATTCTTTTTCTTGGTTATTTTTCTAAGGTTATTTGGAAGATAATTGAGTGAAAATTGAAATTCTCTATTGCTTTCCACCCCCAAATTGATGGCCTCGGTTGCACCTAGCTCCAACTTCCTCACGCAACCTTTTTCAAGAATAGCAAGTGGGATAAGGCATTACACATAGTACACCATTGTTACACTAGAGAAGTGCATGGTGTCATGAGATATTCTCCTTTTGAAGTGTGTTATGGGTACTAGCCAACCACACATGTTGAGTTCCCATGCACCTTATCCATGCTTACTTCATAGCCATGACTCAATGCCCAGATACATGCCACTAATATAGTATTCATTTAGTAGTTAATGTCTCCAAACACAATTTATATGAGATTTCTTAGCTAGATGAAGACATTCTCATGTCTTAGTGGTGGACAACAATTCAAATTTCTAACCCTAGCTAGACAATAATACTTTCCATGAGGTGCACCACTAATCCACTAATTTTCTCATTATCACTAGGCCATAAACGATAATCTACCTCTCATGAAAGCTAAATGGTTTTTGGAAGATGAATTTTCTACTAATTTCCCTCATCTTATTTCACAAGGATATTTGTGTCTTCAAACAAAAGAAGATATGATATAGATTATGAAACAAGGAGACATAGGGAAATAGTAAATGGTTTTTGGAAGATGAATTTTCTACTAATATCCCTCATCTTATTTCACAAGTAAGGATATTTGTGTCTTCAAACAAAAGAGGAGAGGATATAAATTATGAAACAAGGAGACATAGGGAAATAGTAATGTTATAGAATAATAATGCATTTCATTAGTTAGCTTTATTATTAAAATAAAGAGAATGACATGGTCAAAATTAATTGTTCCATTTTCTATCTCTGCATTAAAAAAAGATTGTTATTATAAAAAAGTGGTTTTTGAAATTAATAAACTATTCCTTTCTACAATATTTACTTTATTTCCATATCATTATAATTTATTTTCATGTTTCTTTATTGCTAAAGCGTAATGTTTAATACTTAATATCACCTATTTAGAGAAATTTATGAAGGAAAAGAATATGCAAAAATCTCTTGAAGGAAATGTTCTAAAACAAAAGATTGTTTGGAATGAGTATTCAGGAAGAATACATATAGATAACTTAAGCAAAAGAAAAATATCTAAATGTCTGGTAACATATGCTACATTTCTTTTTATAATAAAGAAATCATTATCATAAGCACTTGTTTCTTGACAAGACATAAAAGAAATCTTAGCTTCTACAAAAGTCATAAGCCTTTTATATTGCGATGAATATAAAGTACTCATATGCCTTTACCTCTGTGTTCTGAAGCGATGTTGGTCATGAATTTTTGGTTGTTTATGTGCGTATCCGGTACTTTGAAAATATTGTGGCCACACTTCTCGCAAAATAAAATAGATCTTATCAATTTAGGAGTGTAGAGAGACTAAAGATCGAGATATAAATTCTTCCTTCGAAATAAATTAAAACAACAATATTCATGCTAGTAGCACGGGAAGGAAAACTTTCATGTAAAACATTTTTAATAAAATATACATATAAAGGTAAGATGAAAATAAAATTGAAGAACTAAAAAGGGGCGATATATTTGTTGAACCTTAGCCTTTTAAATTTATGTGCAAACAGAGAATTTATGGGCCTTCCAGCAGAAACATAAACTGAAGTAAATCTAATGGCAGAAAATAAGAGACAACAATAATCATAAGAGAACACGACGATTTAATCTTATTGTTCAAGGGAGAATTATCACAGTCAAAGTCAAGCTTACAACCATCTCTCACACATACAATCTGTCTCTATGGGTTTACATTAATCTTTTGTATCTCTCCCATAGTTACAATTAATGTGCGCCTAACCATATTGTATTTTTAGCTTATTTGTTCAACTAAAAACTAGAATAATAGGAGCCAAAAAATCTGCCCAAATCTGTGGGAAATTGGTTGACATAGTTTCAAAAATCTCCATCTTGACAACAATTTACCTAAATATCATGCCCAAATTTATTCATCACCTTTCCTGCAAGAAATTAGAATCCAAACACCAACGCAGCTTCTCTAATAATACTAGTTTCGTGAATATGCTTGCCCAATTTTCTTATGTTTGGACCTTTTCGAGAGCCACTCCACATTCATCAATAACATGTCTTACAAAATGGTATTTAATAGGAATATGATTTGTCTTACTGTGATAAGATGGATTTTTAGCCAAATGAATAACACTTTGATTATCACATAATAGTTTCACCTTGTCTTGCATCCTTCAAAACTCACCCAGCAAACATTTTAACCAAATTGCCTCCTTGCAAGCATGTGAGGCAACCATATATTATTCCTCAGTAGTGGATAAAGAAAATATGTTTTGAAGATGCAAAAGTAAATACATATCCTGAAGTGGATCTTTTTTTTCCAATTCACCTGCAAAATCGGAATCCACATAACCATAGACTAAATAACTACAACCATTATAGGTGATACGATAATTGTTTGTGCCCGTAAGATACCAAAGAATCCTTTTCACAGCTTCTCAATGCTCTTTACATGGATTTTCCATGTATCTACTGACAACACCAACTGCATGTGAAATTTCTGGCCTAGAACTTACCATCGCATATATCAAACTTCCTAGTGCATTCAGGAGACATATATTATTTTTCTTCATGATTACTAGGACATAAACTTGAAGAAAGATTGAAATGGGAAGCCAAATGTATTTTTATTGGTTTCACAGTATTCATACGGAATTTCATAAGTATTTTCTCCACATACTTTTGTTGTGATAACCACAACTTACCATTTTTCATGTCTCTATGTATCTCCATGCCCAAAATTTGTTTTGATACTCCTAGATCCTTCATATCAAACGTCCTAGAAAACTGAGTCTTTAATCCATTGATTTCAATCATGTGTTTTCTTGATAAAAGCATATTGTCAACATATAACACCAAAATAATGAATAAGTCATTTTCAAACTTTTTAAAGTAAATACAATGATCATATTCACTTCTTGTAAAATTTTGGCTCACCATGAAGGAATCAAACTTCTTGTACCATTTCCTGGGAGGTTGTCTCAGCCCATACAATGACTTCTTAAGTTTGCAAACAAACCATTTATTGTGATCCTGAACAGACCCTTTTGTTTGTTCCATATATATTTCCTCGTCTAGATCTCCATGTAAAAACGTTGTTTTAATATCTAGTTTCTCTAACTCAAGATCAAGTAAAGAAACTAGTGCTAACATAATAGGAATTGAAACAAGCTTAACAATTGGTGTAAAAATTTCATGGAAATCAATACCTTCCTATTGAGAATACCCTTTTGCTACCAATCTTGATTTGTACCTTTCAAATGTATCATCAACACCCTTTTTTAGTTTGTATACCCACTTGCAATAAAAAACTTTCCCTTCCTTCGAGAGTTCTACCAGGTCCCATGTTTTATTCCTCTCTAAGGCATCCATTTATTCTTTCATATCTTATTTCCATTCAGCACTTCCAAATACCTTCATTACTTCCTAATAACAACTAAGTTCCCCATATCTAGAAATCAAAGCTACAGATGAAACATAATTGTCATACCTTTCCTAACCCATGTAGATCTCTATAGAAATGGTTGAGACATATCCACATTTTCCTGGATATTTTCTGCATCTTCATCTTCTTCCTCTTGAACTTTTTCATGCTCCTTATTTCCTAAATATGGTTGAGTCTCTGACTAAATTTGTTGAGTTTGTGTTACATGTTCTTATCTCTTTCAACATCTACCACATCTCATTTTATAAGTGAGGATTCATCAAATACTACATCTCTACTTATGATGAGTTTGTGGAAAGTAGGATCCCACAATCTATATCCCTTAACTCCATCACCATAGAAAAAAAATACATATTTCTTTGATCTAGGATCTAACTTAGAACGTTGATCTTTAGAAATAATAGAATAAGCATCACAACCAAATATTTTCAGATTTGAATAATCACACAAATGACATGTCCATACGTCTTTAAGAATCTTATATTTTATTGCAGTTGATGGTGACGGATTTACTAGATAACATGTTGTAAGAATTATTTCCACCCACAATTCCTGTTGCAACTTGGCACTATTGCGCATGTTCCTTGCTCTCTCTAGAAGAGTCATGTTCATGCGTTCAATAACACCATTTTTCTAAGGAGTATAAACCATGGTTTTATGTCTTTTGATCCCAGCTTCCTTCCCATAATTTTCAAATTCCTTAGATGTAAACTCACCTCCATTATTTGTTCTTAAACATTTTATTGACCTACCAGTGCTCTTTTAAACCAAGGATCTAAATTGCTTAAAAGCATTAAAGACATCAACTTTTATTTTAAGCAAATAGATCCACACCTTTATAGAGTAATCATCTATAAATGTTACAAAATATGACAATCCTCCAAAAGAAACTATGGGGGGTGGTCCCTAGACGCCTGAATGGATAAAATCAAGGATACCTTTACTTATATGTCTTCATGTTTTAAACTTTTGTCTACATTGTCTTACGAAAACACAATGCTTGCATAAATTCAAATTCATAGATTTTAAGCTTGGAAGTAACATACGATCTACCAATACCTTAAGCCCTTTCTTACTGACATATGAACCAAATGCTGATGCCATAAACGATTAGAGTCACTTTCACCTTCAGATACTATCGCTTCTTTATTTGATTCAGTTCTTACCTCTAGTTGATAAAGATACCCGGTCCTTTATCTTTCTATTGTAGGAAAATCCCCCTACAGACAGGTGGATCTTCCGTTAAATTCTAGACCCCTAATACCGAGACAGAAAGATGAAAATGGACACTAAAATTCCTTTAAATATAGTTAATATAATCAAAAGAAAGAGAGGGAGAAGGTATGATGTACCTTGTTTTGAGGCTTGTCCTCTCTTTATCCAATCTGAACTTGATCTCCAAGCTCCTTATCACAACATGGTACCTGCAATGCAATGGACAACGAAGAAAAAAAATACTTCCTACTCTACCAAGATTAGTTTAAATCAAATTCATCCATAATAGACAAGAATATCTAAAGATACATAAACTAGAAGGAAATAGGTCAAGCATATATTAATGATAACTTTAAAGAGATACTTACAATCTGTAGATGAAGTTGTAGAAACCTCTCCAAGTCCTCCTCGTCAAKCCCTTGCAATATGCTCCCAAGATCATAGGTTTTATATCCAAAAGATTTCTCYCAAGATCATAAGTTTGATACCTCAAATCTTCCTCCTCTTCTCCATGGAAATCCCTCATTATATAGGATTTGGAGGCTTAACCACCATGGAGAGGATCACTCATCARATCCACTAAAATGGGATCTCCAAGATATTTAGGGAGAAAATATATCTTAAGGATTTTAGGGAGGAAATATCTCTCAAGGATTTTAAGGAGGAAATATTTCAACCATCCATGTGATCCTCACCCTCCCCTAAAAAATAGGAAACCAAATGTGAGGTGGATTCTCACACTAAATTAATTTATTTTTCATGAGTATTAATAATAATTCATGTGCACATAGTATTTTGACCTTCATAGAATATATTTATTCTCCACATTGACTAGGGATTGTGACATATGCTATTTCACGGTGTCGAGGTGTATTGGACACTTAGCAAGTTGCATATGACACTTTTACAACACTTGCGACACTTGGGGCGAGGTACCTAGGTGTGGAAATTTGATGTGTAACACCTTCATAACTACTAAGATGCCTTTGAGCACCTTCAATACTCCAGCTTGAATTGTACATTTTTAACCACCAGAATCTATAAATTCCAAATATATTAGGTCATTTCTAAGTTTAGGTACATGCCTCACATCTATTAATGTTCTTATAGTACCATCATACATTTTAACCCTCTATTTACTAATCCCAACAATTTTACAAGAAATATCATTTCCCATAAAAAAAACACCATCATGTATATATTGGTAAGTTGAGAATGGATTTATATGAAGACACATATGATTGGATGCACCAGAGTCTCAAAAACAATTTTGATAATGTTGTTAAATATTACAAATATATAAAACCTCATACGCCATACCTGAACTTGTTTCAGATGAATTTGCTTCCTTTGTGGAGTCCTCTTTAGATGCTGCTTATCTTTTCTAACAATTCTTCTTGAGATACCCTGATTTTCCACAATACCAACATTTTATCTTACCCTTATTTCCTTTTGACTTAGATCTTTATGTACCTCTTTGGTTCTACTCTTTTAATTTAGATCAACCTCTAGCCACCATTGCTTATGATGTTAAGGCTTCTTGAATAGATATTCTCCTCATCTCCTTAGTCAATAGAGCTCCCACAACAATATAATAATCAATAGTGTTTTTTGTGTTAAAACACATAGATGTAACTAAATTATCCCAAGATTAAAGTAATGAACACAATAGCGTGAATCCTTTGTCCTCATCATCTTATTTTTCTTCAATACTAGGTAATTCACAAGTTAGAGTATTGAAAACATTTAAATGATTGAAAAAAATTGTACCTTCTTGCATTCGTAGGCTATACAACTTCCTCTTGAGGTAGATTCTTTTCGTCAAGGATTTAGTCATAAAAATACTTTCCATGTTGCTCCATAAGCATGTTGTTGTTTCCTCTCCAATGATATTGAATAGAACGTCATCTTCCAGACACAGATAAATGGTACTGAAATCTCCTACATCTAGATCTTCCCAGTCCTTCTTCAACATATCCGCGTGTTTATTTGACCTTCCCACCAATGTCTTTTGCAATCCTTTCTGCGCAAGCATATCCCACATCTTGAGCTTCCATCACTAAAAGTTTATTTTTCCATTGAATTTCTCCACCTCAAACATTGAACTCTAAACTTTTTCCATTAGCACAAACCACCCAAAAACTACATCTTATAACACTAATATCTTTAAATATGGAGGAATAATATTATATTTCAAAGTGGAACCAAAGAATATATGGTTCAAAGTTTAACCAAAAAAGGTTTAATAAGAGGATATTTAATATATAATTTAAAACGACATATTAACATTGAACAATGGGGTATTGGGGCGATGGAACAAGAAGGAGCAGGCTAGGGTTTGAAGGAAAGTGCAGCTGGTTGGGGTTAAAATTAAGGAAGCAAGGTTGGTAGGTTCAATGGGGGTGGAGTATTTGGACGCGGTAGTAGAAGTGACCAAATCAAAGGAGACAAAAAAATCGTTCAAGCACACGGTAGTAGGAGGTAGCAGCAAGCCACCAAACAAAGCCCCTAGGGAAGAATCAGAGGGAACCAAACAAAACTCTAACCCATCTGCAGATGTAGCAGGTATGAGCAAACCAACTGACAAGAAATTAAAGAATAGGTGTCTGTATAAGGCAGTGGAGAACCTGAGGTATGAGGTCACCTCCCCATTGATAGGAGACTACATCCAATATATGACGGACCACGTTCTCATTGATAAATTCATGGGAATATGGCCCACGCAAAAAGCGCTTTTGATCTGTATCAAATCAAAATGGAAATTTAAAGGAGAAACAAGCTAAAAGCTCAGATCCAAAGGTTTCTTCACTACAGTTTTTACCTGCTCCGAGGATAGGAATCTAATCTTTGATGAGGGGCCGTACTTATTTAACTCAGAGGGGATACATCTCAGGTATTGGTTAGAACATTTCTCTCTGAAAAAGGAGGACTTCACTACATCCCCTGTCTAGATCAGACTATACTCCCTACCCCACGCATTCCAATACCTAGAAACTTTGGCAGGAATCAGAGACACGCTAGGTTCCTTTGTCAAAATATCAAAAATAACTAAAGTGGATAAATGCATATCGTATGCGAGAATTTGTGTTATATGAATGTGACATCCACCCCCCTAGAATCAATCGCTATTTCATTGCATGATAATGATTGGGTTCATCTCATAGACTATGAGCACATCCTATTCCATTGTCAGAAATGTCACAAACATGGACATTATTCCGGTATTTACCCTAGAAGCAAGCTTTGAGAAACAACAAAGGTAAGGAGGAGAAGGACATGGATGGATTCGTAAAAACCCCTAACAAAAGAAAGGTGGGGTGGTGAGGGAAAAAAACCCTGGGGGAAGGAACCAGATAAGACGTAAACAACTTCCAAATCTTAGAAGAGAAAGGAGAGAAGGAAGCCAACCATGAACGAGTGCAACCAGATATAGAAAATACATTCACAAGCGAAGAGAATATGGAGACAAAAGAGGAAGAAATATTGAAACTCTACAAAATGGAGGAAAGCATGGAAAATGTGACATCTAATAAGAAGGAAGTCTAGATGTAAACAAAAGGGGGAATCAGAATATTCTCTTGATGAAGCAATGAATTAATACCTGACCCAGGCCTCTGAATCAGAAGGGATGGAGGTGGAATTGCAGGCTCTAATAGAGGTTCATGGACAAAAAGAAAGCAATAACATGCAAGTAGGAAAATTATGTCAGCTCCACAGAGAGCTTCTCAAGAGGAAACGAAAATATTCAACTACAAATAACCCCACCTCCTCGTCTGGAAATTTGGGAATAAAACTTAACCCTCTAAAGAACTCCAAGAAATCAGGCAACGAGGAGAATAAAAAAAGGTCGAAAGCCACATAATAAAGTCCCGGAGGAAACAGGGGATCTTCTCATAGACTCCATCCAGGTAGTGGGACTACCAGACAAGTATTTCCTCCCTCAAACTAAAAGTTAATTGTGAATATTGTTTTATGGAACATTCAGGGTCTAAATGGTGTTTCAAAACACAAAGTCCTAAGAAGCATGTTGAAACAAGAAAATATGGGCATAGTTATGTTGCAAGAAACTAAATGCAATAAGAAAATTATGGAATCTATAGCAAGGAGAATATGGAAATCTTACGAGTTCATATTATCTGAAATAGAGGGGGCCTCTATAGGTATATAATTCCTATAGAACCTGAATAAAATCAGCGTGGAGCTGATAAATCAGTCAAGGATGATAATAACCATATCCTACAAGTTAACAGGCACTACGGATCAAGGAATAATCTCGCAGGTCTATGGCCCCGAAGCTCTGGGGGACAATAGGGAGGTCATAAGTGAGATTCAAGCGATAGGAATGAGCTTTAATGACCAGCCTTGGATCATAGGGGGGAATTTCAACATGATAACCTCCCTAGAAGATAAGAAAGGAGGCATCAGACGTGTTATCCCATATGACCAAGTGTTAAATGAACTCATTGACCAAATCTGGATAATAGACATAATCCCTTCAGATGGTATATATACTTGGAGAAAAAACAGAGGAGGGAGACATCACATAGCCGAAAGGATAGACAAATTGTTTGTCTTAGAACTCTTGTTCAGAAAAAAGAAAGCGGGAGGAGGGGACATCAAAACTACCTATGGCTCAAATCATTGGCCAATCTCGCTAAGATGGATGGACGGGATTGACTCTGGCTTGAAGCCCTTTAGATTTGAAAATTTCTGGCCCAAGAATCCATAATTGATGCAAAAGGTGAAGGAATGATGAGGGGAACTCAAGAGGTATATGGAACAAAAATGTATCATATCCAGTAGAGGTTGAAACATATAAAAATGAGGATCAAGAAATGGAATCAAGAGTTATTTGGGAATATCCAAGCGGCTAAAAAATATCTCGAGAGGAATATGGAGCAAGTGCAACAAGAAATAATTCAGGAAGGGATCGACCATGAGAGACAACAACTAGAAATGAATCAGAGAGAAGAATTGGACGGAAGGGAAAGACAAGAGGAAATCATGCTCCATAAAAAATCTAGGATGCTCTAGATTCAAGAGGGAGAAAAGAATAGTAAATTCTTCCATAACTCTCTTATCCAATTCCACAACCAGAATTGGATTCATTCCCTGAAAACAAAATCAGGAGAGACAATTGAAAGGCATGAAGATATAAAGAAGCACCTCACAGATAATTTCATATTTCTTCTTTCTGAACCATCTCAAGACCGAAAGGATCCCACATACCTAATATTACACTCCATCCCAAAATAAGTCTCTGAATATCACAAAAGAAGTCTGATGAGGGAAGTGACCCTATCAGAGGTGGAAGAAATGACAAAGGAAATGTCGTAGGGGAAGACCCTGGGGTCATATCGATTCAAAGTTGATTTCTTTCAAACTTGTTGAATCATTATCGAAAAATACTTGTGGGAATCTACTGAGGAAGATGGATCCTCTCGTTCAATTATTCGAGATTTCAATGCCACCTTTATCTCCCTGATCCCCAAGGAAAAGGAGGCTAGCAATGCAAATAAGTATCGTCCCATTTCTTTATGCAAAGTTGTTTAGAAAATTATAACGAAAATCATAGAAAAATAATGAAACCCATCCTTCAGGAAATCATTTCACTTGAACAAGGGGGTTTCGTTGAGGGGAGACAAATCTTGGATGGTATTGTAGTTTCTCATGAAACCATCCACTCCTTGTAGTCCAGCAGAAAACTTGGGATGCTCCTTAAGATATATTTATCCAAATCCTATGACAGAATCAACTAGAACTTCCTAAAATCCTTGTTGGGAGCCTTTAGCTTCAACCCCTCCTAGATATATTGGATCATATCCTTTTATTCCATGGATTTATTTTCTATCTTGGTAAACGGCTCCCCCTCTCCAATATTTAATGCCTCCTAGGGTCTAAGACAGGGAGATCCTCTTCCTCCATACCTCTTTATTATTCTAGTGGAAGGTTTAGGTAGATTCTTGCAACACCCTTAGAGAGAAGGTCTCTTGAAAGGGATGGAAATTGCCCCTCGCATAGAGCCACTAACTCACCTTAAATTTTTCGATGACACCCTCCTACTCGGAAAGTGTACGGTTTAGGAATCCATAGCACTAAAGAACGACCTAGATATCTTCCTCTCGGCCACAGGAATGCAACTCAACCTGTAAAAATCCCATATATTTTTCTTTAATGCCTCATCCATCTTACAGAGGAAAATTTCCAAAATCATGGGGCTCCAAATATCATCTCTTCCTTCGCGCTACTTAGGGGCTCTGCTTCTGGATAAAGCGTAAAAAAACTTTGGGTGGCAATACCTTCTAACTAAACTAGAAACTCGACTAAACTTTGGAATCACAAATTCCTCATCTTTCCTAGAATAAGCCTTCTTATTAAGTCAGTCTTTATGGAAATGTCGATTTAGTTGTTCTTTGTGATGGAAACACCTAAGTACATCTACCAAAAAATTTGAGCTTTACATAGAAACTTCCTATGGGGAGGCTTGAAAAGAGAAAGAAAATGGGCCCTTGTGGCATGGGATAAATTGTGTATTCCAAACTCTCAAGGGGGTTTAGGGTTGAAATATCCCCAAAAGTTGAGCTAGACCTTCGCTGCAAAAATATTTTGTAGGTGGATCAAAAACCCAACAGTTCTTTAGGCCCGAGTTTGGTAGGGGAAATATGATAATGACATACCCCCTCAAGATTGGATCTGGATGGAAGGAGAAAGATTGGGATCTCCAATTTGGAACTATTCTTGGAAAAATAGAGAGTTAGTCTGAACGTAGAGCTTCTGGGAATTGCATGATGGCCAATCGACCCTTCTTTGGGAAGATGCTTGGGAGAAAAGGTTGACCGTAAGTTTGGATGACTGAGTCCATACCATAAAAGAAAAAATTCTAAGGGTTGGGAAAACAAAAGTTGCTCAATACTAGGAAAATCACCCACAATAAGGCTTGGGGGGTTTAAAATCTTGGATCCCACCAGAAACCTGGCCAATAGACTAGAACAATTCCCCTATGGAAGTTGTGAGCAGAGTACTGAAAGATCATCCCCCCCCAACAGGAATGGCCCAGATATCATCAGATGGGGGAAAATAGGAGATGGAAACTTCCATATAAAAGAATCCTACCAGGATGCTACATGCCTAGATAATGAGGCCAAGCAACCATTATGGTCCAAGGTATGGAATCCCTAAATATGGCCAAAAGTGGTCACATTTCTTTATCTAGTGGCCAACAAAAGAGCTCTAATGTGGGAAAAAGTAATAAAGAGAGGGTTCGCAGGTCTGTCGATCTTTTTTCTTTGTATTAAGGAAAAAGAAAATCTCAACTGTCTCCTCAAATAGTGTCAACTGGCTTCAGATATATGGGACAGAGGGGATATCATATTTAGAATATCATACAGGAATAGACAAGACATCTCAAAGACAATTTCAGACTCGGAAACAAACCCATACCAGAATCCAATCCTAAACCATGCAAGGAAGCTCTTTCATGGCCTCGTCCTTTGGAATGTCTATAAGACCAGGAACAAAATAATTTTTAGAGACCAGACCTAAGACGTCGACCTACTTTGGAAAGGGCTCATAAACAACATCCGGGAGACCATTTCCCAAATCCTCTAGAAACCAGAAGACCTCTCAACGATAGAAAATCATGAATCCCTACTTGCCTTCTGGAACCTAGGAGAAGAGGCATTGCAAACCCCCACATCAAGGCACAAAATTAATCGAAATTTCGAGGGTGAGAAATGGATGACCCCTCTCAAGGCTTCCTGAAACTAAATTTTGATGGGGCATCCAGGGGGAACCCAGGCCTGGGAGGGGCCGAAGGTATCTTTAGGATTTTCAAGGGAGAGATAATAAGTCTGTAAACAGTTCATCTAGGATAGATAACCAACAATGGGGCAGAAATGGAGGGTTTATTGGCAGGACTACAATGGGAAAAGCTTCAAGGATACACATCGATAATAGTGGAAGGGTATTCCAAAAGGATAGTTTTGGCCTTGGGAAAAATCATTAACGGAACCCCATCTGACAAAATATCAAACCAATCGTGATTCTCAGCGGGCCTTGCAGAGGTTACAATCTGAGGCACATCGGTGATCATCCCAAGCCACTTCAGGAGGGGGGAAAATACGGTAGCAGAATACCTCACAAATTTGGTGGTAGAGCAAGACCAGAGGGATTACTAATGGAATTGGAGATACGTGGTTACGAAAGAATTAAAGAAAAACCTAACACACCTTAACCTTGTAGACACCCAAAGTCATGATAGGACAACTGGTATAGGAAAGGACTCAAGGGAGTTTTCAGGAATCCAAGTGTAACCATGACCCACACATATTGTCGAACTCAAGTATTTTTAACAAAATGTGGGAAGGGCCAACATCCCACCTGCCATCATAGGAATTCAAGGGACGAAGTTATGAAACAACGACATAACAACCAAATTTGGAGTGTGAGGACGATCGACAGGGAAAGATCGATTGAGCCATACCCAACCAGTCCATAAGACATTATGGGAAGAAGGGATCATCTCAGACCCCATAGGATTCAATGAAATAGGGGAAATAATGGAAGGAAAGGGAGAAAGGACCGAGACAAATCAAGGAAGGATAAGGATCTACGTAACAAGAAGAGGCGACCATTCATTCCCTGGGCAGAGGAATTTCTCTATTGGAAACATTCTAAGTGGAAACGTTGGAATCACCATTATGGTCAGAAACAACTATCATAGAGGAAGAAGGTCCATGGGGGGAGCCATAGCCCCGCGACTGGTCTTATCCAGTTATCGAGGGAGAAAAAATTCCCCAAGAATTATTTAGGTAAGCTAGCCCCAGAAGAGGCCCTATGGAACTCTGGTAAGATGGAGTTTGGGCACCGCGGATCCAAGGTGGGAGAAACGTTGACTCCTTCGACGTCCACATCATGTAAATAGAGGAGATATGGAGGGAGTATCTTTCTAAGAGCCCCTCCAGTAATCAATTTCCGGGTAGCCAGGGTTGCTAGAGGAGCTAGAACAAGATACCAAAACATCTTTGTAGTGGAGGAGAAGGATATAATGGGCATAGTTAAAGAGAAAGTCAGGAAGAAAAGGAAGAGTACAACAGATGACGAGATTATGGAGGCAACAAAGGAATGGGTCCTTGACTCGGGGAAATCCCAAACCATGGACACCAAGTTATTTAGACTGATTGAGGTGTATTGGATGATGAAATCCATGGTAACCCAAGCCCTAGCCCATCAACAAGCGGAGATGCAAGCCATCTGTCAGGAATTATGGGTATTGGAGGTGAAATTCAAATTGTTTTGCAGAGAGAAATTTGTCATTAGATTCCAGGAAAGGACAAATACCACCATGGGGATGAAGAGGGAGGAAGTTGAGACAAATAAGGCAACGATGAACACCAAATCAAGCATGATAGAGTTGAACGATGACTAGGAGTGACCAAAATCTAGTAGGGCCGTGAGGCATCATCTGGAAAGAAAGTGAGAGGCCCAACACACTCAAACAATTGAGTCAACCCTAGGTAGGCCCCTTAGCTAGGGGTATCTTGGGAGGAAACATGTTAGGCCAAGGATGGGGTACAAGTTTTCCTTTCTTTTTTCTTTTGAATTCTAATGAAAAACTCAGGTCTCTGGACTTTTTATCATGGCTATTGTTATAAGGAAATTATTAATATGTTGGGGGTTGTTTTCCACTCACTGGAAGCCCCAGGATATGAAAAGGTGACTCCTTTAAAATATCTGCTATTCGGATCTATCAAGGCCCAAAGATGGGAGGTCTATTTTCCAATTTTTGTGGCAGCCTCACATGGTCTCAGTCTATATTTTTTTATATTATCATTAGAAATACCATAGTTTATTTTTCCTTTATATATATATATACTTACTTTAAAACATTTTATGAAAAATTTTGGACATCCACCAATAATATTATAACATCCATACAAAGAAGATCATTGATAAAGTATCTGCACAATGTAACAAAACTCCTATTCATATAAATTTAATTAAAATGACTTTCCACGACTATCGTGCTTACCTGCAAGGCATAGGTTCGATGATGAATAGTTATCATGCCCCCTGCTAGTTTTGAAGGGCAATGATCTACCATTCATTGTGCCTCCTATATGCCATGGGGAGCGGTGATCCCCCAAAAATGGCTATCGCATATGTCAAGGTAGTCTAGGAGCATTTATTGTGCCGCCTGTACGCCATGGGGAGAAGTGATCCCCCAAAAATGGCTATCGCATCTGTCAAGGTAGTCTAGGAGTGATGATCCCCAAAAAACTTGAGATCATAAGTTTGACAGTGATTATCACGCCTCTCTAACAAGCTTAGGAGCAACAGTCCAAGAAATATATCCCCTTTAACGATTATATCCTCCTCCAACATTTAGCACATGAATCAAGCTCTTCCAATGCTCAAATCGAATCTCCATGCCCAAGTTTAGCAAGATCTTTCCCTCACACACTAGATCTCTCCCAATGGCTCTCTTGAACTCATGCAGATCTGTTCAGTTTTTCTTCTCTGATACCTTGTTGCACAATGGAAACATAAACCAAAATAAATCTAATGGAAGAAAATAAGAGACAAAAAAAATCACACAAAAGAACACACTAATTTGTGGTGAAACCCTTTAAAAGGGAAACATCCATGGGGAAATGATAGTTAGCTTTCTTATTGCTCAAGGGATACTTATAACATCCAAACTCATTCTTACAGTCATCTATCACACACATATAATCTGCCTGGATGGTCTTACATTAATCTTTTACATATCTCTCATAGTTACAATTAATGTGCATCTAAACATATTCTATTTTTAGTTGATTTGTTCAACTGAAAACAGAAAAATAGGAGCCAAAAAATCTACCCAAATCCGCGGGAAATTGGTTGGCATTGTTACAACATAACAAAGTTATATTAAATAGATAATTAATAATAGAATAAACAAATAGAACAAATAATGTACAAGAAACATCAAATACACAAAATGGGGGAAAAATATATTTATTGCTCTTAGTCAAAAAATAGTGAAGAACTAGGTTTACACTGCAATATACATAGCACCTCATGGACCTCTCCTTTAAACAAACAGAAGCAATCTTTTTGACGGATACGAAGTTCCAATATCCATGACCACATTCAAGGCAGAGGAACTGAATTGTAACTGCCCAAATAAATTGTTACCATCCAATAATCTCTACATTGACAACAATTTGTGTGATATCTCACCCAACAAATTCGATCATCACATTTTCTACAAGCCAAGAGAATCCAAACACCACAGTAGATTCTTTAACAATAATGGTTGCATGAGCATGCCTAAACATTTTTCTCTAGTATGGACCACTCCACTTCCACTGAATCAACATAACTACAAACTAAATCATTGCAACCATTGTAGGTGATACTTGTGTTTCTCAAATATTAAAGCACCCATCTCCATACTCTTTACTTGTTTTTTCCATTTATCCACTCACCACCAACTACATATGAAATATTTTAAAATTCCATCACAAACATTAACCTTCCTATCCTACTTGTATAAGGTACATGAGACATATAACCATTTCCTTCCATACTATCGTGATATAAAATTGAAGAAAAATTACAATGGAAAGCTAAAGGGATATTTGTTGGTATCGCAATGTTCATACTGAACCTCATAAGTATCTTCTCCATAGACTTGTAACAACCACAACTTACCATTTTTTCCATATTTATATACTTCTATGCCTAAGATTTTTTTTTTTATGCTACTAAATCCTTCATCTGAAACATCCTGACATGCTAATCTCAACCATGCTTGGGCTTGCAAAAAATATATCAACATATAACACCAAAATAATAAATATACAACTAAAACTTTTGAAGTAAACACAATGATAAAACTCACTTTCAGTAAAATTTTGGCTCACCATGAAGGAATCAAACATCTTGTACCATTAACTAGGTAACGTTAGGCCATACAATGATTCCTTGAGTTTGCAAACAAATCTCCCTTTTCTATCCTGAACAACATTTAATTATTCCATGTACATATCTTTGTTAGTGATGATTTTATGGGCAATAGGATCCCATGATATACATTCCTTATCTCCATCCCTATAACCAATAGATATATTAAACTTGCGGAAATTTAAAGACTATAATTATGGAAATAGCTTACAGTTTACCAGTATTTGCAACCTCAGCCCTTCCTTGCTCATATAGCCCAATGGTTGATTCCATAAATGAGTATATGCATTTGCTTCCTTAGATAACACCACTACTTCAATTACTTGAGTTCTTCCTTTGAGTTTGTAAAGGTTTCCAATCTTTGTAGTCTTCATAACCACCAAAATGTCCTTGCACACTTTCAATGTTCCACCTTTACTTGCAAACCTATAAACTCCAGAATCCAAAACTCCCAAAGGAAATAAATTCTTTTTAAGGTTTGGTACATGTCTAACATCCATCAATGTTCTTACAATACCATGGAACATTTTAATCTTAATTCTCTCAATCCTAACACTTTTACAAGAAATGTCATTTCTCATCAAAACAATAGTGTCATCTATAAATTGATAAGAAAAAAACCAACTTATATGTGAACACATGTGATGGGAAGTAGAAAAGTCTAACAACTATTCTTCTTGATATTGTGAAATACTACAAATAGATAAAGCATCATCAACCCATACTTGAACATGATTCAACTAGATTTGTTTCCTTACCAAAGTCTTCCTTGGATTCTTTTCTCTTACATCAATATTTCTTGAGATGGTCTGATTTACCACAGTACCAACATGTTAACTTACTCTTCGTGTCCTTTGACTTGGATCTAGAGGTACGTCCTCATTCCCCTCTTTCTATAGATCGACCTCTAACCAGTAATGCTTCCAGTGTGGAGGTTTCTATATTGGATTTCCTCCTCACCTCCTCAGACAACAAAGCTCCCACAACATAGTCTAACTCAAGGGTGTATATTGATATAAATCCAATAGAAGTGACTAAATTATCCTAAGACTTGAGAAATAAACACAACAACATCGTTGCGTTATCTTCCTCATCGATTTTTACATCCATACTAGTTAACTCACACAAGAGAGTATTAAATACATTTAAATGATCAACAATTTTTGTACCTTCTTTCATATGTACAATGTACAATTTCCTCTTCAAGTAGATTCAGTTTGTCAAGGATTTCTTCATGTAGAGGCTCTCCATTTTTCTCCATAGTCTTGCTATTTTCTCCTCTCTTGTGATATTGAAGAGGACTTTTTCATCCAAACACAACCGAATCATGTTGAGACCCCTTACTTCGATATCTTCCCATTCATCATCCAACATTCCCACTCAATTCTTTCCCTTACCATCCAATGCTTTTTGAAATCCTTGTTGCATCAACAAATCGTGCATCTTTAGCTTCCATGACTCAAAGTTGTTCTTTCCATTAAATTTCTCCACCTCGAACCTTAAGTTCGTCATTATTTCCATTCTCCATAGACTCCTTGTTATCTCTTTGAGAAACCCTCATGAGTCATCCTTGTCTCTTTGCATGTGGGAACAACCCTCCTCAACACTCTATGTGTGGGTAAGACCCTACTTGGCTCTATGGGTGCAGGTATGACCCTCCTCGGTGTTTGATACCAATTGTTGAACCTTAGACTGCCAAAAAAGGCTTATGGGCCTGCTAACAGAGTTATATTGAGAAGAGAATTAATAATAAAACAAATAGCAAACAACAAACAACAAATACATGAAATGGAGGAAAAATATCCTTATTGCTCTGAGTGAAAAAAAATGAAGAACCAGGTTTACAATGCAATACACACAACACGTCATAGAATGTCATTTAAACAGACATAAGCAATCTTTTTCAGGGATATGAAGTGCCAATAGCCACAACCACATCTGAGGTAGAGAAACCAAATTGTAACTGTTCATATGCGTTGTCACCATCCAACAATACTCAGAATTAAAATACACAACGACATCAGGTCTATATTATGAAGCCTTTTCAGTGTAATAAATTCTTTGAAAAGTAAGAAATCCATGCGACTGATCGTATGTTATAAATCTCTCAAACATTTCCATAGTATAGGATATTAGTGAAAAATGTACTAGAAGGTGTCATGAATACTTAAAAGAGCCCACGTAAAGAGAGTTTATTTTTCCGAACACTTCAGAAGAAAACTTATTATAGAGAAGAACATTTGGTTGTTGAGGATTTACAGAAGAAGGAAAAGTTGAAAGATACCATGAGGATTTACAGAAGAAGGAAAAGTTTAAAGATACTGTTGAAACAGAACTAAAATTTTGTTTTTTGAACAAATTTTAGTATCCTGGAGTCTTTGCATTATTAATTTTTTCCAGATCTAATGAATTTGAAATACACTCAAGACATATTCTGAAAAAATCAATGATAAAATTTAAGTTTTTCTAAATAAACACCGGGATATCGGAGTTCGCGGTTTGAAAATAACAAAGTTCAATACGCTTTAAATCCCGATGTTCCGATTTCCCGATTTCCCGATGCGCTAATCCTATATTAAATCATTATTATCCTAATCTCATTTAAAAATCAGTCTTAACGATTAAGCTAATCGTATCG
>JZKD02S0025591.1:1072942-1108510 GCA_000966675.3 Picea glauca | reverse complement strand
GGAGTGTGACCGATCTCACCAGCCTTATACTGGTTGAAGGTAACCACAAGACTCGGTCTCCCATAAGGTTGACTGATGTTAGGTGGTTAGGTTGACCTACTTGACTAACTAGACCGGATTCTGAAACCTCGAAGGTTGGAGCCGCAAAGGGATAAGAATCGTAGATCGAGGGATCCTTCGGGTCCCTTCCCAGCTGTTGATATACCAGGGATGTGCGGCGCTAGCCCCTTTTGTTCGAAGATTGGGCACTTCGGGAGATAAGAGGAGTTTTCATCGCAATACTCCTGAACAACGAATCCCCAAGGTAACAAAATCCATAGATCTATAAATCTATGTGGCCAGATATCGACCGTGAGATCCGAGGAGTGTTAGAAGCCTGTCATTCCGAGGGTAACATGGTGTAGTGACGCCCCCAGGGTGACGTGGACCCCAGATGACATGCCATGTGTCACTTAGATCTTTGTGCAACACATGCCCTATAGGCCTATTGGACACGTAACACATGTCACCTTGACCCCTCCTACGTGTCATTTCCTGATACATGTCTGCCTAGCCAATGCAGTTGGAAAAGTGACCGGGAGTTCGGGACTCCGGAGGGTCTGGGATGTAGCATTGTAGAGAGACTGAAATGGTCCGGAAGCTGAAGCCACATGGTGATATTACGTGACTTCGGAGGTTTGAAACTTAGGGTAGTCTCGTGTGTAGATAGTAAATAGGCGTGAAGCGTCGAAGCACCGAACCCATCCACAATTGACATAGGAAGAAGAGAGTAAGTCCAGTCGTGAGATCAGACTGTGGATGAAGGAACTTGGAAATAGTACATGTGAGGTGGATCCACATGGCCCTCAATCAATAAACACCCAAATAACTTCAAAGAGGTATATCCGTCGTTTCTGGACTCGGTTTTGAGCATGGAGACCTTGGCTGGAAAACTCTGCACGAACGAAGTGTAGTAGAAACCCCAAATAAAGTATTTGATCACTTAAGGAGAACGAAATTTTGAGGCCCCATCCCAAGGAAAGACACTCAGGGGTCGGGTGTGTTACAAATTAGTATCAGAGCATGGTTACAACACTTGGCCTACTTGGGCTCATGGACGAGTTGTGTAGAAACCATATTTAAAGAACTTTAAGGGTGACACCCTACCTTACCTCTTTCCTAAAGAGTCTGGTCAAACCCTTACTGAAGAAAAGAATGGAATATTTCTACTATGTGTGTATTTAAGAAATATGAACCATGTATTTTTCATGAACTAATAGATTGTTAGCTAACAACAAGTGTTTGTCAGCACTCAAGCAGTCAGTAAACCGCGGGGAAACTACAAGCAGAAAGGATGGTGATGCGTCATGAGGTGGGGGATGGCTCCCACAATAGAGATGAAGAGTCTAATGAGAGGAGGGCGGTGGAGACCCCTCTGGATCTGGCTGCAACTGTAAGGAGCCTCATGGCTGAATTACAGAGTTGCAAGGCCGACAACGAGATATTGATAAAAGAGAAAGAAAAATAAACATAAATTAATGTCATCTTACTGCAGAGTTTATCCGACATACAGAGGAAACTACAACATGGACCCACAACCAGTCATGTGGACCGAAAACATATGAAGATAAGTCAAAGTCCACCTGAGATACGAAAATGTGGTCCCATAAGTGGCCACACTAGGATAAGTACCTCGAGGAAGGCCCATCTTGGAGGCAGAGGACACTCATGAAGAGAGTCCTCTTAAGAGGAAACATGCAACTCCGAGGGATATTCTAGTAGCAAAACTAACTCCCAGTCTCAAAATAAAGGAAAGAAACAAAAGCATTTTAAAAGCCGTGATCCTGAAGATTTCGAGAAATCCAGACCACCCTCTTTCGATGGTGATATTAAAAAAGGGGAAGAGGCATAAGATTGGATTCTTGGTTTAAAGAAGTACTTCAGAGTCCATGACTACTCTGAAAACTTGAGGGCTTGAATAGCCATCTTCAACCTGAATGGAAAATCTTCCATTTGGTGGGAACACCTTAAGAATGTGAAAGGAATCCATGAAGAGGACTTATCATGGAAACAGTTTGAGAAACACTTCAAGAAGAAGTATATGTTAGAGAAATAACTTGATGGGAAGACTAAAGAGTTCTATGAACTCAAGCTGGGAACACTCATCATAGAGGAATATGTTAATGAATTCCTTGAGTTGTTGAGGTATGTACCCTACATAAAGGATGAAAAGGTGAAAGTGCAATGATTTATTAGTGGGTTACCTCAAACCTACCGGAACAAGATTGATTTTGACGAGCCAAAGACCTTAGAAGACACTATCTGGAAGGCAATCTATTGTTATGAACTATTTGGGAGTCGGACAGAGCCTCACGAGGACTGGAAGAAAAAAATTAGTTTGGGATTCAATAAGAAAGGGTCCAAATCCTCAAGATTTAAGAAATATAGGAAGGACTCGAGGATAAGCCTTCCTGCTAGAAGTGTATATCAGCAAAATTTCCCCTCCCAGAGTGGAAATAAACCTTTTTTAGCAACCCCAGGAAAGACAGATAACCCAAAGAAGGAACCCTTGAAATGTTGGGGTTGTGGAGAAGAACATCTACTGAGGGGTTGTCCACACAGATGACATAATAGTAGGAGATTTTACAACATCCAAGAAGCTACCATCGTCAATGATGTGGCTAGGATTATGCCATATATTTATGCAACCGTGGATAATAAACAAGCCGACCACCAAGCTTCAGTGGTGGAGATGGAAGGTATGATCACCAACCATCTAATTTCTATTTTAATTGACCCTGGTTCTAATTTTAGTTAGGTGGCCCCTCATACTGCTGATAAGTGTAAACTACAACCAATTATGCATGCTAAGCCATGGTTAGTACAACTAGCCATTGGAACCAAAAGAAAAGTAGCAGAGCTCATACCAGCTTTCCAATTCATTAAGGATGGATTTCCCACCCAAGCTACCCTTAACATACTTCCCCTAGGATCTTATGACCTGTTTATTGGTATGGATTGGCTAACTGCATATAAAACTAAGTTGGATTGTTACCATAAAACCCTAGAATGTGTAAATGAAGAAGGGAGAAAGATAACCCTCCAAGGGATTCAGAAGCTTGTCTCAGTGAGACGAATATCAACCCTTCAAATAAAAAAGTATTGCAGAAAAGGATGTCCTCTATATGCAATACATGTGTTGGAATCTGTTGAGGATGATAGAACAAACCTAGAGGACCACCCTATATTAAGAGAGTATAGAGATGTGTTTCCAGAAGAGGTATTGGGCCTACCTCTGAGAAAAGACATTGACTTCTCCATAGAGCTTGCACCAGGAGCAGTGCCAGTGTCTAGGACACCCTATAGGATGATTACACCTGAGCTAGTTGAGCTCAAGCTACATCTAAAGGAAATGATGGATAAAGACTACATTTGTCTGAGTGTGTCTCCATGGGGAGCATCAGTCTTGTTTGTGAACAAGAAAGATGGCACACTCTGACTGTGCATAGATTATAGACAACTCAATAAGACAACCATAAAGAACAAGTACCCCTTACCAAGAATCGATGTCTTGTTCAACCAATTAGGGGGTGCTTCCATTTTCTCAAAGATTGACTTAAGGTATGGATATCATCAAGTCTGAATCAAGTATGAAGATATCCAAAAAACAACCTTAAATACAAGGTATGGTCACTATGAATTTGTGGTGGTGCCATTTGGATTAACCAATGCCCACACCACTTTTATGTTCTTGATGAATAATGTACTCAACAAATTCCTAGACATATTTCTATTGGTTTTCATTGATGATATCATAGTATACTCCAAGAATAGGGAGGAGCATGAAGAACATCTTAGACTTGTACTTTAAGTACTAAGAGAGCATCAACTCTACGCTAAGTTTAGCAAGTGTGACTTTTTCCAGAAGCAAGTCCATTACTTAGGCCATGTTATTTCTAAACAAGGAGTGGCAGTAGACCCTGATAATATCAGGTCTATTATGGAATGGCCTACTCAAAGGATGTATCTAATATCATATCCTTTATGGGTTTAGCAGGATACTATAGAAGGTTCATAAAAGGATTTTCCAAGATTGGTTGTAAAATCACTGCCCTTCAGAAAAAGGGGGTTAAATTCATTTGGACATTGGAATGTGAAGAAATATTTCAGGCACTGAAATACCTTCTGACCCACGCACCCATGTTGAAGATCCCAGACCCTGATAATGATTTCCTCGTGTGTACAGACGCCTACAAGGAAGGAATCAGAGGATTCCTTATGCAAGAAGGACGTTTAGTTTTCTACAAATCCAGAAAATTGAATGAGCATGAAATCAATTATGTGACCCGTGATCTAGAATTGGCTGCCATAGTGCATGCTTTAAAAATTTGGAGGCATTACCTCCTGGGTAGGAGATTTATACTTATGACATGCCACTGTGGGTTTAGGCACATGTTTGATCAACCAAAACTCAATGATAGACAAGCTAGGTGGATGGCTCTCCTTAGTAAGTTTGATTTCGAAATCAAACACATCAAAGGAAAGGAAAATAAGGTAGTTGATGCCCTTAGAAGAAGTATGAAAATGATTCACCTAGCAGCGGTGAGCATCTGTGAAACATATGTCAGGGAAAGAGTCAGGAATGCACAAGAAATGGATGCATTCTTCAAGACAGTGACATCATATCTAAAGCAAAATCCCACCAGGATAAAGTATGAAGGCTATAAGATGTTGGACGAAGGTCTATTGACTTACAGAAACAGATTGTAAATTCCAAGTTGTGATGAGTTGAAGAGGTTCATAATGGACAAACTGCACAAGAGACCATATACTGGTCATCCAGGATATCAGAAAATGATTACGGCCACTAGAAAACAATTCTATTGTCCTGGATTGAAAAAGGACATAACTGATTATTTAGCTAAGTGTCTAGAATGCCAACAAGTTAAGGAAGAACACTGACACCCAGTAGGGTTGTTGCAACCTCTACCAATTCCAGAATGGAAATGGGAGATCATCTCCATGGATTTCATCATCGGATTACCAAAATCGGTCAGGCAGAATGATGTCATCATGAAAATGGTGTACAAATTGAGCAAGTCCGCTCACTTCATTCTTGTCAAATCAACTTGCAAGGCAATAGATATTGCCAACATCTTCATGAACGAGATATTCAAACTGTATGGCATGCCTAGGGAAATTATATCTGACAGAGACACGAAATTCACTTCAATCTTTTGGAGATCCTTGATGGATGGTTTTGAGACTAAATTGTTGTTTAACACAACCTATCACCCTCAAACTGATGGGAAGACAGAAAGAGTAAACCAAATATTAGAAGACATGCTAAGGATGCATGTAATGCATTAGCCTAAGAAGTGGGAAGACTACCTGCCANCACCAGGATAAAGTATGAAGGCTATAAGATGTTGGACGAAGGTCTGTTGACTTACAGAAACAGATTGTACATTCCAATTTGTGATGAGTTGAAGAGGTTCATAATGGACAAACTGCACAAGAGACCGTATACTGGTCATCCAGGATATCAGAAAATGATTACGGCCACTAGAAAACAATTCTATTGTCCTGGATTGAAAAAGGACATAACTGATTATTTAGCTAAGTGTCTAGAATGCCAACAAGTTAAGGAAGAACACTGACACCCAGTAGGGTTGTTGCAACCTCTACCAATTCCAGAATGGAAATGGGAGACCATCTCCATGGATTTCATCATCGGATTACCAAAATCGGTCAAGCAGAATGATGCCATCATGGTAGTGGTGTACAAATTGAGCAAGTCCTCTCTCTTCATTCTTGTCAAATCAACTTGCAAGGAAATAGATATTGCCAACATCTTCATGAACGAGATATTCAAACTGTATGGCATGCCTAGGGAAATTATATCTGACAGAGACACGAAATTCGCTTCAATCTTTTGGAGATCCTTGATGGATGGTTTTGAGACTAAATTGTTGTTTAACACAACCTATCACCCTCAAACTGATGGGAAGACAAAAATAGTAAACCAAATATTAGAAGACATGCTAAGGATGCATGTAATGCATTAGCCTAAGAAGTGGGAAGACTACTTGCCACTAGTAGAATTTGCCTACAACAATGGTTATCAAGAGTCATTGAAGATGAGCCCTTTCGAAGCCCTCTATGGTAGACAGTGCAAGACTCCAGTCAGCTAGAGACTGGAGTAATCCAGTGGATATAATTTCAATCGGACTCAACATGCTGAAAGAAATGGAACAACAAGTGATTCAGATAAATCAAAATCTGAAAATTGCTCAGGATAGACATAAAAGTTACGCCGACAGAAAGAGAACTCCCAGAGAGTTCAAGACTTGAGACCATGTCTATCTCAAAGTTAGGACCAGGAAGATTTCCCTGAGAATGGGAGCTTGTGCCAAGTTGGCACCTCAATATTGTGGACCCTTTGAGGTATTAGATAGAGTGGGATATGTAGCATATAGGATAAAACTCCCTCCCATAACAAAGGCACATAATGTTTTCCATGTTTCATTATTGAAGAAATATGTACATGATTCTAATCATATAATTGACTGGTCTGTGATCCAGGTGGAGCCAGAGGGAGAACTCCTGCCAGAACCTCAATGCATACTAGACAGGAAGGAAACTCCACTCAGGAACCAAACCATTGCACAGGTCAAGGTGCAGTGGAAACACTTTAGCCCAGATGAGGCTACGTGGGAAATGGAGGATGCCATGAGACATGCATATCCATTTTTGTTCACTTATGTCTATACAGAGCATGTTGACAGGTAGAACATCGAGGAATATGTTCCTTTAAGGGGGAGGGAATTGTAACACCATGTTTCCCCCGGTTTGTAAATATAAATATAATGGCCAAGAGACTATGGCAAACTNTCCAATTCATTAAGGATGGATTTCCCACCCAAGCTACCCTTAACATACTTCCCCTAGGATCTTATGACCTGTTTATTGGTATGGATTGGCTAACTGCATATAAAACTAAGTTGGACTGTTACCATAAAACCCTAGAATGTGTAAATGAAGAAGGGAGAAAGATAACCCTCCAAGGGATTCAGAAGCCTGTCTCAGTGAGACGAATATCAACCCTTCAAATAAAAAAGTATTGCAGAAAAGGATGTTCTCTATATGCAATACATGTGTTGGAATCTGTTGAGGATGATAGACCAAACCTAGAGGACCACCCTATATTAAGAGAGTATAGAGATGTGTTTCCAGAAGAGGTATTGGGCCTAGCTCCGAGAAAATACATTGACTTCTCCATAGAGCTTGCACCAAGAGCAATGCCAGTGTCTAGGACACCCTATAGGATGAGTACACCCAAGCTAGTTGAGCTCAAGCTACATCTAAAGGAAATGATGGATAATCTATGCATCAGTCTTGTTTGTGAACAAGAAAGATGGCACACTTTGACTGTGCATAGATTATAGACAGCTCAATAAGACAACCATAAAGAACAAGTACCCCTTACCAAGAATCGATGTCTTGTTCAACCAATTAGGGGGTGCTTCCATTTTCTCAAAGATTGAATTAAGGTATGGATATCATCAAGTCTGAATCAAGTATGAAGATATCCAAAAAACAACCTTCAGTACAAGGTATGGTCACTATGAATTTGTGGTGGTGCCATTTGGATTAACCAATGCCCACACCACTTTTATGTTCTTGATGAATAATGTACTCAACAAATTCCTAGACATATTTCTATTGGTTTTCATTGATGATATCATAGTCTACTCCAAGAACAGGGAGGAGCATGAAGAACATCTTAGACTTGTACTTTAAGTACTAAGAGAGCATGAACTCTATGCTAAGTTTAGCAAGTGTGACTTTTTCCAGAAGCAAGTCCATTACTTAGGCCATGTTATTTCTAAACAAGGAGTGGTAGTAGACCCTAACAAGATCAGGTCTATTATGGAATGGCCTACTCAAAGGATGTATCTAATATCATATCCTTTATGGGTTTAGCAGGATACTATAGAAGGTTCATAAAAGGATTTTCCAAGATTGGTTGTAAAATCACTGCCCTTCAGAAAAAGGGGGTTAAATTCATTTGGAGATTGGAATGTGAAGAAATATTTCAGGCACTAAAATACCTTCTGACCCACGCACCCATGTTGAAGATCCCAGACCTTGATAATGATTTCCTCGTGTGTACAGATGCCTGCAAGGAAGGAATCGGAGGAGTCCTTATGCAAGAAGGACGTTTAGTTTTCTACAAATACAAAAAATTGAATGAGCATGAAATCAATTATGTGACCTGTGATCTAGAATTGGCTGCCATAGTGCATGCTTTAAAAATTTGGAGGCATTACCTCCTGGGTAGGATATTTATACTTATGACATGCCACTGTGGGTTTAGGCACATGTTTGATCAACCAAAACTCAATGATAGACAAGCTAGGTGGATGGCTCTCCTTAGTGAGTTTGATTTCAAAATCAAACACATCAAAGGAAAGGAAAATAAGGTAGTTGATTCCCTTAGAAGAAGTATGAAAACAATTCACCTAGCAACGGTGAGCACCTGTGAAACATATGTCAAGGAAAGAGTCAGGAATGCACAAGAAATGGATGCATTCTTCAAGAAAGTGACATCATATCTAAAGCAAAAGCCCACCATGAGAAAGTATGAAAGCTATAAGATGTTGGACGAAGGTCTGTTGACTTACAGAAACAGATTGTACATTCCAAGTTGTGATGAGTTGAAGAGGTTCATAATGGACAAACTACACAAGAGACCGTATACTGGTCATCCAGGATATCAAAAAATGATTACGGCCACTAGAAAACAATTCTATTGTCCTGGATTGAAAAAGGACATAATTGATTATTTATCTAAGTGTCTAGAATGCCAACAAGTTAAGGAAGAACACTGACACCCAGTAGGGTTGTTGCAACCTCTACCAATTCCAGAATGGAAATGGGAGACCATCTCCATGGATTTCATCATCGGATTACCAAAATCGGTTAGGCAGAATGATGCCATCATGGTAGTGGTGTACAAATTGAGCAAGTCCGCTCTCGTCATTCTTGTCAAATCAACTTGCAAGGCAATAGATATTGCCAACATCTTCATGAACGAGATATTCAAATTGTATGGCATGCCTAGGGAAATTATATCTGACAGAGACACGAAATCCACTTCAATCTTTTGGAGATCCTTGATGGTTGATTTTGAGACTAAATTGTTGTTTAGCACAACCTATCACCCTCAAACTGATGGGAAGACAGAAAGAGTAAACCAAATATTAGAAGACATGCTAAGGATGCATGTAATGCATTAGCCTAAGAAGTGGGAAGACTACCTGCCACTGGTAGAATTTGCCTACAACAATGATTATCAAGAGTCATTGAAGATGAGCCCTTTTGAAGCCCTCTATGGTAGATAGTGCAAGACTCCATTCAGATGGAGACTGTAGTAATCCAGTGGATAGAATTTCAATCGGACTCGACATGTTGAAAGAAATGGAACAACAAGTGATTCAGATAAATCAAAATCTGAAAATTGCTCGGGATAGACATAAAAGTTACGCCGACAGAAAGAGAACTCCCAGAGAGTTCAAGACATGAGACCATGTCTATCTCAAAGTTAGGACCAGGAAGATTTCCCTAAGAATGGGAGCTTGTGACAAGCTGGCACCTCGATATTGTGGACCCTTTGAGGTATTAGATAGAGTGGGATATGTAGCATATAGGATAACACTCCCTCCCATAACAAAGGCACATAATGTTTTCCATGTTTCATTATTGAAGAAATATGTACATGCTTCTAATCATATAATTGGTTGGTCTGTGATCCAGGTGGAGCTAGAGGGAGAACTCCTGTCAGAACCTCAATGCATACTAGACAGGAAGGAAACTCCACTCAGGAACAAAACCATTGCACAGGTCACAGTGTAGTGGAAACACTTTAGCCCAGATGAGGCTACGTGGGAAATGGAGGATGCCATGAGACATGCATATCCATTTTTGTTCACTTCAATCTATACAGAGCATGTTGACAGGTAGAACATCGAGGAATATGTTCCTTTAAGGGAGAGGGAATTGTAACACCATGTTTCCCCCATTTTGTAAATATAAATTAAATGGCCAAGAGACTATGGCAAACTCAATATGTGTGAATGTTTGATTTGATGGACCTTTGTATAAAGGTCAATGAATGTAAATTTTGTTATTTACTAGAAAATGGATAAGTGTTGTATGATTGTTGGAAGGGGGGGTGTAATAAGAAAGACCACGAATGTTATGAAAAGAGATGGTGAAGGGGACCTAGAATGGTTGCATTAACCTTCACCAAACCAGTACCTTACTGGATTTAATTGATCAGGACCAGAACAATCCTCTGACCCAGAAATGAATTATAGTTAGGCTGGAAGGTGGGAAGACCTCCTCAAGAGTTAATGAGGGGATGGGTCAGAGAACCCATCTGTAAGGCTTCCAGACCTGACCATGGGCTGGGAATTCGAGCCGCACGCAAACTTGTTGAAAGAAGCAAGAAAGGAAGGTGTGGTGGGAAAAGGAAGACCTGCGAAGAGTACAGAGACCAGAGGTTGAGCTCTTGGGTTCAAGGAAGAGCTAGAAAAATATAAGTGTTTTGATCACAGGGAGATGGCTAGAGGGGTCATGATACGAGATGATAAACGGGGTTGGTCCTCCTTTCTTGGTATCGTGTAAACCGTTGCCAAGATCCCGTGGGAGGAGGAGAGTAACCTCTGTCCCTACTGTCGTTGAGCCGGAAGAAAGGATTTTATCGCAAAGCATCGCGGTCTAGCTCGAGGGTGGCTAGTCGTAAATCCCTTAGGAGTGGTTGAGCCTATGGTTGAGTGGAAACGGGCACCCCTTTCAATAGTTGCTTCACGTTATCTGGTTCTGATAAGTATTTTCCCTGTTTTATGTATTGAACTGAAATAATGGATGAATGCTTGGATTTATACATATGTGTATTTATAAATGATCTGTGTGGAATCGTTATGATATGTGTATGCCTCCATATCTTTGTAAAATTACACTTTTGACTGATAGTCGGTATGTGCAGCTTAGTTCCTGAGGCTTCCTAGGACATAAGCTTGTAAGACGGTCAAGATAAGAGATATCGTGACGACTTGAACCTATCCGTCTAAAGAGGATACCTCTTCCAGACCCCTTGTCGTATGACCAAAATTCCAAACACAAGTCCTTAACCATTTCATGGTAAAATCTCAGGAAGGATAGTGGAGTGGAAGCCTTGAAAAGGGGAGGTCTATTCATTTGGAAGACGAGCGGACAAGATTCGTTCGAGAAGACCCATATGACCAACACCCAGGAACCTTAGGCTAAGACTAAGGAAGCTATGTCCCCCTGGCTTAGGAACTCCAGAAGTCTGGGACTTCGGAGTGTGATTGACCTCACCAACCTTATACTGGTTGAAGGTAACTGGGAGACTCGGTTTCCAGTAAGGTTGACTGACATTAAGCGGTTCCACAGGTGGTTAGGTGGACCTGCCTGACCAACTAGACCATATTATGAAACCCCAAAGGTTGGAGCCACGAAGGAATCAGAACTGTAGATTGAGGGATCCTTCGAGTCCCTTCCCAACCGTTGATATACTGGGGATGCGTGGCACTAGCCTCTTTTGTTCAGAGATTGGGCACTTCGGGAGATAAGCAGAGTTTGCATTGCAACACTCCCGAACAATGAATTCTCGAGGTAACGAGATCTGTAGATCTATAAATCTATGTGGTTGGATATCGATTGTGAGATCTGAGGAGTGTTAGAATCCTGTCATTCCAGGGGTAACGTGGTGTAGTGACACCCCCAGGATGATATGGACACCAGCTGACGTGACACGTGTCATTCAGATTCATGTGCGACACATGCCCTATAGGCCCATTGGACATGTAACACGTGTCACCTTGACCCCTCCTACATGTCAGTTCATGATACATGTCCGCCTAGCCATTGCGGTTGGCGAAGTAACCGGGACTCCGGGAGTTTGGGATTTTGGGAATCCGGAGGGTCTGGTATGTAGCATTATAAAGAGACCGAAACGATCTAGAAGCCAGAGCCATGTGGTGATCTTACGGGACTTCGGAGGTTCGGAGCTCCAGGCGGTCTCGTGCGTAGATAGTAAATAGGCGTGAAGCGTTGAAGCCTCGAAGCACCGAACCCCTCCACAATTGCCATATGAAGAAGAGTAAGTCTAGTCGTGAGATTAGACTATGGATGGAGGAAGAATCTTGGAAATAGTATGTGTGAGGTGGATCCACATGGCCCTCAATCAATAAATTCCCAAAGAACTTCATAGAGGTATATCCACCATTTCTGGACTCGGTTTTGAGCATGGATACTGTGGTTGGAAAACTCTGGATGAACAGAGTGTAGTAGAAAACCCGAATGAAGGATTTGATCACTTAAGGAGAACGAAATTTTGAGGCCCCATCCCTATGAAATCCACCCAGGGGTCAATTATGAGCCTTTTACCTAATAAGTTTGTTGAATCCACCCAGGGGTCAATTTTTCATTTTACCTAATAAGTTTGTTGACATTCTTTCAATGTAGACCATGATGAAAAATACCACCAACCTCATCCCACAATCACTGAGCTTTCAACACTCTGTCACAGTCAATATTGAGATTTCTTCTCTAGCCTCAGATCAACATGACTATGCGTTCAAATTTTTCATTTTACCTACAATTATGTGTATGGCTATAAACCCATTCCTAAAGGCTCCAACAAAGCCATGGAAATAGAAACAGATAGGGGAAATGCTGCTGCATTGGCGGAGGCACTCTACACAGCAATCGCTATTCCAATGGCTCTGTGCTGCCTCATTTACTCCTTTCTCTATCGAACATATCCGAAAGATCGTGACAGAGCTCGCCTTGAATCTCAGGGGGAATTGGAGATGCGGCAGCATAGTATTGATTCACCTGGGTATTATAGTATCGTTCAAACTCACGAAGAAATTGATGACGATGAGGGGAAGAGATTGCCGATCGGTCGAGAGAGTGCAAGGGATACGCAACCTATGGTCGGAAATGATATCTAACAATCTATATGTGGTTACTTTTTGAGTTAATGACATCCTCAATATGAAAATGTGTCAGAATTCATGGAATCCATTCCTTTATTCCTTTATCATATTCAAAAGACAGACCATAATATTTGTATAGTGGACTGTAAAGTTTTATAACGCAAGGAAAAACTGTTTTCTGATCGAATTTGGACAAATATCAATATCGCCTGATCTCAAAAAACCAAACGTTTACGCTAACGCAAATGTTTTATTTCTCATGTAATCTAAGTCATCATTGCAACCTTATGCAATACCATATATAACATAATATCCAAGGTGTTTTTCACAAGATTGAAGCCAATTCTTTTTGAGATAAATTCTCAAGAGCAATTTGGGCTCTTAAATTATATTGAAATTCATGATGTTTAAGGGGTGGATAAAGAAGTGTTGCATTCCATAAAATTAAAAAATATTCCATCTATGGTTATCGAATTAGATCTGTATTATTTTGAGAATGACATGAGGGCATGAATATAATAGAGATATAACAAGAAGATACATAGAGATATTGCAAGGAACACAGTAATACAATAAAACTTAGATTATATTTATGACTATCTAGAATACAAAAGACTGTAAAATGCAAAGAACACAAGCTAACTATAATGGTGGTAGCTTATCTATGAAGAGAGATGTGTCGGATACGCTCATTCACAAGAAGATTGTTACAATGAGGCTTCAAGAGCCCATTTTGACATAAAAAATAAATGAGAAAACCATAAACATCCAAAACCCTAACCCCAGAAGATGAAACACCAAAAGGTTTGTGGGCCCCAATGGGGGTAGTTGATATGTCAACTTTTTGAGGAAACAACTTTTGCATACGATGTTCGTTTAGGACGCTTGGTATCCTATCAAAAAGGTTTAGACGAGGAACAAAAATTATGAATGCCCCAATACATCCCAATAGGGATCTATTGGGCGCTTCCAAGTCATAAAACATTGTTTAGGGCTCAAAACATTGTTTATGGACCAAAAACATTGTTTAGGGCCCAAAAAACTGTAGAAAAGTTGTCAAAATGGAAATTGTAATTTGAGCTAGTGGAATAGGTGGGCGGCCATTAATGTCCACCTGGATCATTCCTCCCCATTTAGGAAGAAATGGTATCCATTGCATCAAGTTCATCCATCAAATGGGGAAAATTATGTTGAATCTGACTCTTGGTGAGCCACTTGCCCTACTTTGATGACCCAATAGAGTTGGAAATTTTGTTGGCGGGTTCCATTTGTATTGGTGTCCATGATATGATCTAATATTCCCTATTCAATGCAGTCATGATTGAGTTTTTTAGGATCCAAGTGCTCGACCGCATCCGAAGTTTCCATGAGAGGTGAAAAATGTGGTCAAAGCAATTCCACATAAATAGGTGATGGTGTAAGGCCTATATCAGAGTGGGATAATATTCTGATGAGGTATCATTTGAGGCATTCCTTTTGAAAATGCAACCATACCTTATCTCCCACTTGAAACTTGTGTGATACCTGATGATGATCGTGGCGTTGCTTGTACTTGGCATTGGCTTTCTTCCAAATATCATGAACTTGTTGTTGGATGTATTGTATTCTCTCAACAAATGTGGTTTCTCGATCGACCTCAGTCTGAGCGTGGGATGACTCTTCCTGTGCAACTGCAATGTGCAGAGCTACATCAATAGGGGCCAATGGTTGGAACCCAAAGCATACTTGAAAATGGTTGTGGTCAATAAAGTTGTGGAGGGATCTGTTGTAGCTATGTTGAACATAAGGAAGGCTTTCATCCCATGTGCATGGATGTTTGAAATTGTATATCCTCAAGATATGGATCATCATCTTGTTAACTACCTCTATTTTTCCATCTTTTTGTGGGTGGAAGGCATTCGATTTGGTCATCTTGATGTCCATCATCGACCATAGGCTGGACCAAAAAGTTCTCAGGAACCTACTGTCTCGGTTTGAGATAATGGTTCGTGGGAGCCCAAAATGAACCCAAACATGTTCAAAGAAGAGCTTGATGGTGGCCTCGGCTGTGATGCTCTTCTTGCAGGGTGCCAAAATGACCATCTTAGAAAATCGATCAATTACCACGAAGACATAGTCATTCCCATGCTTTGTTGAAGGCAGACCAGAAATATAATCCATGGAGATGGATTCCCAAGGCCTATCTAGAGTAGGAAGAGGGGTGTATAGCCCCTATTTCTTGATGGTGGGATTAGCAATCATGCAGGTAGTGTAGGATCTAATGTACTTTCAGACATCTTGTCGAAGCTTCGACCAGTAATTTTTTGTTTGCAGTATTGACACTTTTTTGTCTACACCAAAATGTCTTGCTTCCTAGCTGTAATGGGCTTCCCAGATCAGCTTTGAATGTTCACTTGAAGGAACATAAAGATGGCTAATATGGCATATAAATTCATCCTGAAGACGAAAGTATAGAACTATTTTTCCCGCGCTCAATGTGTGATAGTCAACAACAAAGTCAGAGTAATTATTGCATAATTGTGGCCACCCAGACATCCCATGCCCTCGGGAGTTAAGAACTATGGTTAGCGCCATAATCGGGGGTCGACTGAGGAAATATATGACATGGTTGGTGCTTCCCTTCTTGTACTTGATGTTCAAGTGGAATTTTTGTAGGTATGTGGACCACTTCTGATGGTGGTCATCCTATAACTTTCCTTGTGTCTGCATAAATTGAAGAGGCTTGTGATCAGTGTGGATGAACGTTTCCTTCCCCAAAATGTAATGCTTCCACTGTCAACATGCCTACACAATGGATTAAATCTCTTTGTCATAGGTGGGATATCTGCGAACAACATCAGATATTGTTTCACTGTGATAGGCTATTGAATTGCCATGCTAAGTGAGGACTGCATCGATAGCATAATCTGAAGCATCTGTCTCAATCTCAAATGGTTGTTGTAGTTCTGGTAGAATAAGGAATGGTGTTGAGCAGAGGCAGAATTTTGATCCTCAAATTCTTTCTGTTGGGATGCAACCCACACAAACTTCGTGTTCGTTCCACCCTTGGTCACCTAGCTTAGGGCCCAAGCGATATGAGAGAACCCCAACACAAACTAGCGGTATAAGTTGGTGAGGCCCAAGAAGCTGTGGATATTGGTCGTTTTCTTCGATGTTGGCCAATCGAAGATGAATTGTATATTTTCTAGATCCACATGCACACCATCCACATCCACTATGTAACCCAAATATTGGATTTTCTACATGCCAAAGGAATACTTCTCCAAATTGGCATATAACTTGTGTTGTCGCAAGGTTCCCAATACCTGTTGAATGTGCTTCAAATGTTCCTCTGAAGTTTTGTTGAATATGAGGATGTCATCCACGTATATGACCACAAAGGAGTTTGTGAATGACCGCAATATGTCATCCATCATCCACATGAATGTGCCTGAGGCACTAGTGAAGTCGCAAGGCATGCCCAAGCACTTGAAGAGACATTCTTTAGACATGAAGGATGTCTTCCATACATCAGTTTTCTTAATCGACACCTAGTGGTAGCCTGACTTCATATCAATATTACTGGAAATCTTGTCTCCCTTAATTTGATCGAGAAGATCATCAATCTGGGGGATTGGGTATCGGTTCTTGAATGTGATCTTGTTGAGGGCTTTGTAATCAATAAAAATTCACCATGTCCCGTACTTATTCTATACGAGAACAATTGGGCTCTTGCAAGGTGAGGAGCTTGGTCTGATGTGGCCCTTCAGAATTATCTCTTGGATATGGAATTTGATTTTTGTATTCTCCATAATAGAACATGTGTACATAGGGCCCTTAAGCAGAGGAGAATCAAGTGTCAAATAAATTGGGTGCTTTACTTGACAGTGCAATGTCACCCCAGTAGGTGAGGAAAATATGTCTTTGTGCTCTTCTACTATCTTTCCCACTTATTGTTGTTGTGTAGAGAGACCCTGTGTAAAGGTTTTGGTGATTGCAGTGACCTTCCGTTCACCTTCCGACTGAACCATAAAGAGGAAAAATCTCTCTGTCTGAGAGACCACCTTTCTACACTGCTTCGTGGAGATAAAAGAGACCCCAGTAGTTGGGACTACCTTTGGTACCTTGTAGAGTTGATCTCCCAAAGTAATAATGACAATGCGGGGCCTATATTCATAAACAACATGATGCTTCCACATATATGGTTGTCCTAACAAAACATCACAAAATTCAAGGGGGGAAACATGACACAATAACTCATCTTTGAATGGTTTGATGTTGTAGTGAAAACGACAATGTTGGTTGACACAGATGTCCCATCCTTGTCTGAGCCAACCGATGGTGTATGGTTGAGGATGCAGTGTCGTTGTGAGGTTCATCCTCCTGATGACTTTTGTTGATATTAGGTTCTTCTGGATACCATTGTCAAAAATGAAATGGAGTGGAGTCTCCTTCACCCCCATCTGTGAGTGGAAGAGGCGCTCTCCTTCTTTAAGCTCCTTTGGTTCCTCTACATGGAATTTTTTGGTAGTGATGGTGACACTGGGTTCTATGTAAATGATTTATTTTCCCTTTTATAATTTTGAATCATAGTCTGAGTCAGCATCTGAACCTGAGGCTTTCGTCTCAACCAACAATGACTATTTGGAGTGACATTCATTAGTATTGTTCCAAGGGATTTTGTGGAACTTGCACCACTTTATAGTGTCCTTCTTCGACTTCCAATTTTCTTTGCTGGTGACTTCGAATAGTTTTCCTGGGACTGACCATCCTTGCTCTATCCTTTTCCCTAGGAGTTAGGGAAAACCTTACCATACTTCGGTTGCGGTGGATTTTCATACCTGAACTCCTACTTCTTTTGCTGCTTAAATTTTTGTTCGATTTTTACAACATATCAATAAGTGGCTCCTAATGACGAGATGCCCAGAAAATTCATTTCAGTTTGAATGTACCTGTGTAGAGCCCCATGGTATTTTATAACCAGATGTCGCTCAGAGTTTTTGATACCCATCTTAGTGCGCAAGGTATGGAAGGTATTTTTGAACTTCGGCATTGTTTAGCCCCTCTCTTGACTCAGTGTGGTCCATCTTGTGTATTGGTCGTCATAGTTTCCAACAGGGTAATATTGTTCTTTGAGGGTATAAAAAAAAGTCGCTCAAGTGGGTCCTGGCCCAAAACTTGCAAACTCATCCTTGACATGTTGCTCAAAGTAAGTTTCCAACCAATCTCTGACATGGGGAAGGACCTTAAGGAGCACGAAGGTGATTTTTTCACCATTGGAAAAATTTTGGACAGAGAAATAACCCTCCAACAGACTTAATGTAACACAATGTTTCCCCCAGTTTGTAAATATAACTATTATGGCCAAGAGACTATGGAAAACTCAATATGTGTGAATGTTTGATTTGATGGACCTTTGTATAAAGGTCAATGAATGAAAATTATGTTATTTACTAGAAAATAGATAAGTGTTGCATGATTGATGGAAGGGAGGGTGTACTAAGAAAGACCACAAATAATATGAAAAGAGATAGTGAAGGGGACATGGAATGGTCGTGTTAACCTTCACCAAACTAGTACCTTACTAGATTTAATTTCTTAGGACCAAAACAGTCCTTTGACCCGGAAATGAATTACAGTCAGGATGGTAGGTGGGAAGACCTCATCAAGAGTTAATGAGGGGATGGGGCAGAGAACCCATCTATAAGTCTTCCATACATGACCACGGGATTGGAATTCAAGCCACACGTAACCTTACTAAAAGAGGCAAGAAAGGAAGGTGTGGTGGGCAGATGAAAACCTGCAAAGAGTACGGAGATGAGAGATTAAGATCTCGGGTTCAAGGAATATCAACTGGAAAAATATAAGTGGTTTGATCGCAGGGAGATGACTAGTGGGGTCATGATACGAGATGATAAATGAGGATGGTCCTCCTGGCTTCGTATCGTGTAAACCATTGCCAAGATTCTGCGGTAGGAGGAGAGTAACTTCCATCCCTACTATCACTGAGCCAGAAGAAAGGATTTTATCGTAGAGCATTGTGGTCTAGCTTGGGGGTGGCTAGTCATAAATCCATTAGGAGTGTCTGAGCCTATGGTTGGGTGGAAATGGGCACCCCTTTCAGCAGTCGCTTCATGTTATCTAGTTCTGATAAGTATTTTCCCTTTTTTATGTATTGAACCGAAATAATGGATGAATGCTTGGATTTATACATATGTGTATTTATAAATGATATATGCGGAATGATTATGATATGTGTATGCCTCCATCTATTTGTAAACTTACACTTTTGACTGATAGTCTGTATGCCCAGCTTAGATCCTGAGGCTTCCCGGGACATAAGTTTGTAAGATGGACGAGATAGGAGATATCGTGACGATTTGAACCTGTCCATCTGAAGAGGATATGATCTGTATTATTTTCGACACAAAATGAGAGCGAAGATATAATAAAGAAATGTACAGAGATATCTTAGATATCCAATAATATAACATAAATGTATCAGAGATGCAACCATAAACACAGATATACAGTAATACACAATTTTCTATTAATGAGCGAAAATGTATAAAGACTGTAAAAATACATAGTGAAAGACTCGCTAGAATGGTGGCAACTTATCTCTGAAAAGAGATGTGTCCGCTACTCATGTTCACAAGAAGATCATTTTACCATGATTCTCCAAAGGCATTTTTATCATAAATAAAATCCAAAACCCTAACCCCGGAAGATGAAAATCCAACAGTTCTATGGACCTTGTTTTGGGTAGTTGAGTGTATCAACTTCCCGGGGGCGTAACTTTGGCATACGATCTCTGTTTGGGGCACACGATAGCTCGTTGGAAAGGTATCACCAAGGAGATTCATTTAGGGGGCTCAGTCATGCCTTTGGCTATCATTGAGAATATCGATCCCGAAAAACCTTCATTTAGGCCCTCAAAATGGCCCCGTAAGTTAAAAACTACTAAAAATAGTAAATTGCCAAAATTGCCAGAAACTTGTTTTGAACCAATTGGAAAAGGTGGGTGGCCTCCGATATCCACCTGGATTAGGATAACTCTTACATACCCCTTTTCATATGACTGGAATTCCAGACCCAAGTCCTTAACCATTTCATGGTAAAAGCTCAGGAAGGATAACAAAGTGGAAGCCTTGAAAGGGGGAGGTCTCTTCATTTAGAAGAAGAGCGGGTGAGATCCGTTCGAGAGGACCCATATGACCAACACCTGGGAACCTTAGGCTAAGCCTAAGGAAGATATTTCCCCTTGGCTTCGGAACTCTAGAAGTCCAAGACTTCGGAGTGTGATCGATCTCACCAGCCTTATACTGGTTGAAGGTAACCACAAGACTCGGTTTCCCATAAGGTTGAACAACGTTAGGTGGTTCCCCAGGTGGTTAGGTTGACCTACTTGACCAACTAGACCGGATTCTGAAACCTTGAAGGTTGGAGACGGAAAGGGATAAGAACCGTAGATCGAGGGATCCTTCGGGTCCCTTCCCAGCCATTGATATAACGGAGATGTGTAGCGCTAGCCCCTTTTGTTTGAAGATTGGTAACTTCGAGAGATAAGAGGATTTTTCATCGTAACATTCCCAGACAATGAATCCCTGAGGTAACAAAATCTGTAGATCTATAAATCTACGTGGCTGGATCTCGACCGTGAGATACGAGGAGTGTTAGAAGCCTGTCATTCTAGGGGTAACATGGTGCAGTGACGCCCCCAGGGTGACATGGACCCCAACTGATGTGTCACATGTCACTTAGATCCGTGTGTGGCACATGCCCTATAGGCCTATTGGAAACGTAACGCGTGTCACCTTGACCCCTCCTACGTGTCATTTCCTGATACATGTTCGCCTAGCCAACACGGTTGGTGAAGTGACCGAGAGTTCGGGACTCTGGAGGGTCTGGGATGTAGCATTGTAGAGAGGCTGAAATGGTCTGGAAGCCGGAGCCATGTGGTGATATTACGTGACTTAAAAGGTTCAAAACTCAGGGTAGTCTCGTGCGTAGATAGTAAATAGGCGTGAAGCGTTGAAGCACCGAACCCCTCCATAATTGACATAGGAAGAAGAGAGTAAGTCCAGTCGTGAGATCAGACTATGGATGAAGGAACTTGGAAATAGTACATGTGACGTGGATCCACATGGCCCTCAATCAATAAATGCACAAAGAACTTCAAAGAGGTATTTATTTTGTTTCTGGACTCAGTTTTGAGCATGGAGACCTTGGTTGGAAAACTCTGCATGAATGGAGTGTAGTAGAAACCCCGAATAAAGTATTTGATCACCTAAGGAGAACGAAATTTTGAGGCCCCATCCCAAGGAAAGCCACTCAAGGGTCGGGTGTGTTACAAATTGGTATCAAAGCATGGTTACAACACTTGGCCTACTTGGGCTCATGGACGAGTTGCGTAGAAACCATATTTAAAGAACTTTAAGGGTGACACCCTACCTTACCTCTTTCCTAAAGATTCTGGTCAAACCCTTACTGAAGAAAAGAATGAAATATTTCTACTGTGTGTGTGTATTTAAGAAATATGAACCATGTGTTTTTCATGAACTAATAGACTGTTAGCTAACAACAAGTGTTTTGTTAGCACTCAAGCAGTCAGTAAACCGTGGGGAAACTCCAAGAAGAAAGGATGGTGATGCGTCATGAGGTGGGGGATGGCTCCCACAATAGAGACGAAGATTCTGATGAGAGGAGGGTAGTGGAGACCCCTCCGGATCTGGTTGCAACTGTAAGGAGCCTCATGGCTAAATTACAGAGATGCAAGGCCGACAATGAGAGATTGATAAAAGAGAAAGAAAAATAAACATAAATTAATGTCGTCTTGCTGCAGAGTTTATCCAACATACAGAGGAAATTGTAGCATGGACCCACAACCAGTCATGTGGACCAACGACATATGAAGATAAGTCAAAGTCCACCTGAGATATGAAAACGTGGTCCCATAAGTGGCCACACTAGGATAAGTACCTCGAGGAAGGCCCAACCTGGAGGCAGAGGACACTCATCAAGAGAGTCCTCTTGAGAGGAAGCAGGCAACTCCGAGGGATATTCTAGTAGCAAAACTAACTCCCAGTCTCAAAATAAAGGAAACAAGCGAAAGCATTTTAAAATCCGTGATCCTGAAGATTTCAAGAAATCCAAACCACCCTCTTTCGATGGTGATATTAAAAAAGGGGAAGAGGCATAAGATTGGATTCTTGGTTTAAAGAAGTACTTCATAGTCCATGACTACTCTGAAAACTTGAAGGCTTGAATAACCATCTTCAACCTGAATGGAAAATCTTCCATTTAGTGTGAACAACTTAAGAATGTGAAAGGAATCCATGAAGAGGACTTATCATGGAAACAGTTTGAGAAACACTTCAAGAAGAACTATATGTCAGAGAAATAACTTGATGGGAATACTAAAGGGTTCTATGAAATCAAGCTGGGACAACTCATCATAGAGGAATATGTTAATGAATTCCTTGAGCTACTGAGGTATGTGCCCTACATAAAGGATGAAAAGGTGAAAGTGCAATGATTTATTAGTGGGTTACCTCAGACCTACCAGAACAAGATTGATTTCGATGAGCCAAAGACCTTAGAAGACACTATATGGAAGGAAATCTATTGTTATGAGTTGTTTGGGAGTCAGACAGAGCCTCATGAGGATTGGAAGAAAAAAAGTAGTTTGGGATTCAATAAAAAAGGGTCCAAATCCTCAATATTTAAGAACTATCGGAAGGACTCTAGGATAATCCTTCCTGCTAGAGGTGTATATCAGCAAAATTCCCCCTCCCAGAGTGGAAATAAACCTTTTGGAGCAACCCCAGGAAAGACAGATAACCCAAAGAAGGAACCCTTGAAATGTTGGGGTTGTGGAGAAGAACATCTACTGAGGGGTTGTCCACACGGATGATGGAACAGTAGGAGAGTTTACAACATCCAAGAAGCTACCACCATCAATGATGTGGCTAGGAGGATGCCATAGATTTATGCAACCGTGAATAATAAACAAGCCGACCACCAAGCTTCAGTGGTGGATATGGAAGGTATGATCGCCAACCATGTAATTTCTATTTTAATTGACCCTGGTTCTAATTTGAGTTATGTGGCCCCTCAGACTATTGATAAGTGTAAACTACAACCAGTTATGCATGTTAAGCCATGGTTAGTACAACTAGCCATTGGAACCAAAATAAAAGTAGCAGAGTTCATACCAGCTTGCCAATTCATTAAGGATGGATTTCCCACCCAAGCTACCCTTAACATACTTCCCCTAGGATCTTATGACCTGTTTATTGGTATGGACTGGATAACTGCATATAAAACTAAGTTGGATTGTTACCATAAAACCCTATAATGTGTAAATGAATAAGGGAGAAAGATAACCCTCCAAGGGATTCAGAAGCCTATCTCAGTGAGACGAATATCAACCCTTCAAATGAAAAAGTATTGCAGAAAAGGATGTCCTCTATATGCAATGCATGTGTCGGAATCTGTTGAGGATGATAGACCAAACCTAGAGGACCACCCTATATTAAGAGAGTATAGAGATGTGTTTCTAGAACAGGTATCAGGCTTAGCTCCGAGAAGAGACATTGACTTCTCCATAGAGCTTGCACCAGGAGCAGTGCCAGTGTCTAGGACACCCTATAGGATGAGTACACTCGAGCTAGTTGAGCTCAAGCTACATCTAAAGGAAATGATAGATAAAGACTACATCTGTCCAAGTGTGTCTCCATGGGGAGCATCATTCTTGTTTGTGAAGAAGAAAGATGGCACACTCTGACTGTGCATAGATTATAGACAACTCAATAAGACAACCATAAATAACAAGTACCCCTTACCAAGAATTGATGTCTTGTTCAACCAATTAGGGGGTGCTTCCATTTTCTCAAAGATTGACTTAAGGTATGGATATCATCAAGTCTGAATCAAGTATGAAGATATCCAAAAAGCAACCTTCAGTACAAGGTATGGTCACTATGAATTTGTGGTGGTGCCATTTGGATTAACCAATGCCCACACCACTTTTATGTTCTTGATGAATAATGTACTCAACAAATTCCCAGACATATTTCTATTTGTTTTCATTGAAAATATCATAGTCTACTCCAAGAACAAGGAGGAGCATGAAGAACATATTAGAATTGTACTTCAAGTACTAAGAGAGCATCAACTCTACGCTAAGTTTAGCAAGTGTGAATTTTTCCAGAAGCAAGTCCATTACTTAGGTCATGTGATTTCTAAACAAGGAGTGGCAGTAGACCCTTACAAGATCAGGTCTATTATGGAATGACCTACTCAAAGGATGTATTTGATATCATATCCTTTATGGGCTTAGGAGGATACTATAGAAGGTTCATAAAAGGATTTTTCAAGATTGCTTGTAAAATCACTGCCCTTCAGAAAAAGGGGGTTAAATTCATTTGGACATCGGAATGTGGATAAATATTTCAGGCACTGAAATACCTTCTGACCCACACACCCATGTTGAAGATCCTAGACCTTGATAATAATTTCCTCGTGTGTACAAACGCCTGCAAGGAAGTAATCGGAGGAGTCCTTATGCAAGAAGGACGTTTAGTTTGCTACAAATCCAGAAAATTGAATGAGCATGAAATCAATTATGTGACCCATGATCTAGAATTGGCTGCCATAGCGCATGCTTTAAAAATTTGGAGGCATTACCTCATGGGTAGGAGATTTATACTTATGACATACCACTATGGGTTTAGGCACATGTTTGATCAACCAAAACTCAATGATAGACAAGCTAGGTGGATGGCTCTCCTTAGTGAGTTTGATTTCGAAATCAAACACACCAAAGGAAAGGAAAATAAGGTGGTTGATGCCCTTAAAAGAAGTATGAAAATGATTCACCTAACAGTGGTGAGCACCTGTGAAACATATGTCAGGGAAAGAGTCAGGAATTCACAAGAAATGGATGCATTCTTCAAGACAGTGACATCACATCTAAAGCAAGAGCCCATCGGGATAAAGTATGAAGGCTATAAGATGTTGGACGAAGGTATGTTGACTTACAGAAACAGATTGTACATTCCAAGTTGTGATGAGTTGAAGAGGTTCATAATGGACGAACTACACAAGAGACCGTATACTGGTCATCCAGGATATCAGAAAATAATTACGGCCACTAGAAAACAATTCTATTGTCCTGGATTGAAAAAGGACATAACTGATTATTTAACTAAGTGTCTAGAATTCCAACAAGTTAAGGAAGAACACCGGCACCCAGTAGGGTTGTTGCAACCTGTACCAATTCCATAATGGAAATGGGAGACCATCTCCATGGATTTCATCATCGGATTACCAAAATTAGTCAGGCAAAATTATGCCAACTTGGTAGTGATGTACAAATTGAGCACGTCCGCTCACTTCATTCTTGTCAAATCAACTTTCAAGGCAATAGATATTTCCAACATATTCATGAAGGAGATATTCAGACTGTATGGCATGCCTAGGGAAATTATATCCGACAGAGACACGAAATTCACTTCAATCTTTTGGAGATCCTTGATGGCTGGTTTTGAGACTAAATTGTTGTTTAACACAACCTATCACCCTAAAACTGATGGGAAGACAGAAAGAGTAAACCAAATATTAGAAGACATGCTAAGGATGCATGTAATGCATCAGCCTAAGAAGTGGGAAGATTACCTACCACTGTTAGAATTTGCCTACAAAAATGGTTATCAAGAGTCATTGAAGATGAGCCCTTTCGAAGCCCTCTATGGTAGACAGTGTAAGACTCTAGTCAGCTGGAGACTGGAGTAATCCAGTGGATAGAATTTCAATTGGACTTGACATGCTAAAAGAAATGGAACAACAAGTGATTCAGATAAATCAAAATTTGAAAATTGCTCAGGATAGGCATAAAAGTTACATTGACAGAAAGAGAACTCCCAGAGAGTTCAAGACATGAGACCATGTCTATCTCAGAGTTGGGACCAAGAAGATTTCCCTGAGAATGGGAGCTTGTGCCAAGCTAGCACCTTGATATTGTGGACCCTTTGAGGTATTATATAGAGTGGGATATGTGGCATATAGGATAACACTCCCTCCCACAATAATGACACATAATGTTTTCCATGTTTCATTATTGAAGAAATATGTACATGATTCTAATCATATAATTGACAGGTTTGTGATCCAGGTGGAGCCGAAGGGAGAATTCCTGCCAGAACCTCAATGCATACTAGATAGGAAGGAAACTCCACTCAGGAACCAAACCATTGCACAGGTCAAGGTGCAGTGGAAACACTTTATCCCATATGAGGCTACGTGGGAAATGGAGGATGCCATGAGACATGCATATCCATTTTTGTTCACTTATGTATATACAGAGCATGTTGACAGGTAGAACATCGAGGAATATGTTCCTTTAAGGGAGAGGGAATTGTAACACCATGTTTCCCCTGGTTTGTAAATATAAATATAATGGCCAAGAGACTATGACAAACTCAATATGTGTGAATGTTTGATTCAATGGACCTTTGTATAAAGGTCAATGAATGTAAATTATGTTATTTACTAGAAAATGGGTAAGTGTTGCATGACTGTTGGAAGGGGGGGTGTACTAAGAAAGACCACAAATGTTATGAAGAGAGATGGTGAAGGGGACCTGGAATGGTTGTGTTAGCCTTCACCAAACCAGTACCTTACTGGATTTAATTGCTCAGGACCAGAACAACCCTCTGACCCAGAAATTAATTATAATCAGGCTGGTAGGTGGGAAGACCTCCTCAAGAGTTAATAAGGGGATGGGGCAAAGCACCCATCTGTAAGGCTTCCAGACCTAACCACGAGCTGAGAATTTGAGCCACACACAAACTTGTTGAAAGAGGCAAGAAAGGAAGGTGTGGTGGGAAAAGGAAGCCCTGCAAAGAGCACACAGACCAGAGGTTAAGCTCTTGGGTTCAATGAAGAGCTGGAAAAATATAAGTGTTCTGATCATAGGGAGATGGCTAGAGGGGTCATGATACGAGCTGATAAACGAGGTTGGTCCTCCTTTCTTGGTATCGTGTAAAGCATTGCCAAGATCCTGCGGGAGGAGGAGAGTAACCTCCGTCCCTATTGTCGTTGAGCTAGAAGAAAGGATTTTATCGCATAGCATCGTAGTCTAGCTCGAGGGTGGCTAGTCATAAATATTTTAGGAGTGACTGAGCCTATGGTTGGGTCGAAACGGGCACCCCTTTCAACAGTTGCTTCACGTTGTCTGGTTCTGATAAGTATTTTCCCTGTTTTATGTATTGAACTGAAATATGAATGCTTGGATTTATACATATGTGTATTTATAAATGATCTGTGTGGAATGGTTATGATATGTGTATGCCTCCATATCTTTGTAAACTTACACTTTTGACTGATAGTCTGTATGCGCAGCTTAGTTCCTGAGGCTTCCTAGAACATAAGCTTGTAAGACGACCGAGATAGGAGATATCGTGATGACCTGAACCTGTCCATCTAAAGAGGATACCTCTTCCAGACCCCTTGTCGTATGACTGAAATTCCAAACCCAAGTCTTTAACCATTTCATGGTAAAATCTCAGGAAGGATAGTGGAGTGGAAGCCTTGAAAAGGGGAGGTCTCTTCGTTTGGAAGACGAGCGGACAAGATCCGTTCGAGAGGACCCATATGACCAACACCCAAGAACCTTAGGCTAAGACTAAGGAAGCTATGTCCCCTTGGCTTCGAAACTCCGGAAGTCTGGGACTTCGGAGTGTGACCGACCTCACCAACATTACACTGGTTGAAGGTAACTGGGAGACTCAGTTTCCAGTAAGGTTGATCGACATTAGGCGGTTCCATAGGTGGTTAGGTGGACCTGCCTGACCAACTAGTCCAGATTCTGAAACCCTGAAGGCTAGAGCCGCGAAGGGATCAGAACCGTAGATTGAGGGATCGTTCGGGTCCCTTCCCAGTCATTGATATACTGGGGATGAATGGCACTATCCCCTTTTGTTTGGAGATTGGGCACTTCGGGAGATAAGAGGATTTTGCATCGCAACACTCCTGAACAACGAATTCCTGAGGTAACGAGATCCGTAGATCTATAAATCTACGTGGCTGGATCTCGATCGTGAGATCCGAGAAGTGTTAGAATCCTATCAGTCCAGGGGTAACATGGTGCAGTGACGCCCCTAGGGTGATGTGGACCCCAGCTGATGTGTCATGTGTCACTTACATTCATGTGTGACACATGCCCTATAGGCCCATTGGACATGTAACACATGTCACCTTGACCCCTCCTACATGTTATTTCATGATACGTGCCTGCCTAGCCAACACGGTTGGCGAAGTGATTGGAACTCCGGGAATTCAGGATTTTGGAAATCTGGAGGGTCTGGGATGTAGCATTATAGAGAGACCGAAACGGTCTAGAAGCCAAATCCACGTGGTGATCTTACGTGACTTCGAAGGTTTGGAGCTCCGGGAGGTCTCGTGCGTAGATAATAAATAGGTGTGAAGCGTCGAAGCCCCGAAGCCCCGAACCCCTCCACAATTGACATATGAAAAAGAGTAAGTCTAGTCGTGATATTCGACTATGGATGGAGGAAGGAACTTGGAAATAGTATGTGTGAGGTGGATCCACGTGGCCCTTAATCAATAAATACCCAAAGAACTTCAGAGAGGTATATCCACCATTTCTGGACTCGGTTTTGAGCATGGATACTGTGGTTGGAAAACTCTGGATGAACGAAGTGTAGTAGAAAACCCAAATGAAGGATTTGATCACTTAAGGAGAACAAAATTTTGAGGCCCCATCCCTAGGAAAGCCACCCAGGGGTCGGGTGTGTTACACTTAACCATTTTTCCAAAGCGTCGATGCTTATCTGGCCTTCGAATAATGAAATATAAAAGTTAACCTGTACCTTAAAGGGTGTCGCACCTTCGAAGTGACTGCTGGTAGAAGGTTCCTCCATTTTTATTGGCATCAATCGAAGGATCTGGGAGAAATTATCCATCATCTCATTCCTATGTCACGCAAGGGATTCCTCGAGCAACATTTTGATATAATCTTCTTCTCCATCATCCCTATTTTCTTTCACCATGGGAATTTGCTTGGGCGGGTGAGAATGGTTGTCCTCAATAGAAACAAGATCGAGACCCAAATCTCTATACCCTAACCTCGTCGGAGACATGCACTAAGAACAATAAGGAGAAAACTACTATGATACCATTGATCCAAATTATTTTGAGAATGACATGAAGGCAAAAATATAACAGAGATATAACAAGGAGATACACAGAGATATTTCAAGTAAAACAATAATACAGTAAAATAGTAAACCTCAGATTCTATTAATGATTGTTTGGAATACAAAAGATTGTAAAATGCAAAACACACAAGCTATCTAGAATGGTGGTAACTTATCTTTGAAGATAGATGTGTCAGCTATGCTCATTCACAAGGACCTGACTACAACGAGGCTCCAAGGGAATTTTTTAACATAAATCATAAATGAGAAAACCCTAAACATCCAAAATCCTAACCTCCGAAGATGAAATGCCAAAAGGTTTGTGGGACCCAATGGGGGTAGTTGATACGTCAAATTCCCAAGGGCACAACTTTTGCATACGGTATTTGTTTGGGGTGCTTGGCACCCTGTCAGAAAGGTCTATCTGAGTACACATTTTGAACGACCCAATAATCCCAACAAGGATCTATTGGGCACTGCCAAGTCAAAAAAATGTCATTTAGGGCCTCAAAATGGGCCTGAATGTTTGGCACCCAAAAAACTATAGAAGAACTGCCAAGATGGAAACTGTAATTTGAGCCAGCGGAATAGATGTGCAATTATAGATGTCCACTTGGATCATCTACCCTTGGTCATTGGATTGAGGGATTCTTTTATTTAGTTTCATCTTCATGGTTTCTTCAAACTCTCAAGAGGTTTGAGTCAAGGATGTGCATCTCCCCCCTTCTTTTTTCTAATAGTATCTCAAGGCCTAATTAGAGTCCTTGTTGCACTAAGGCATTCATGGGATATGGATTAAAATGGGTAGAATTTGATATTAACACATCTCCTATATGTTGATGATGTTATGTTATTTAGACATGTTATAATAAGGGAAGAATATAGAGTCAAAGAATATATGGAGTTGTATGGTTTAGCTTTGGGTATGGAAATTAACATAGAAAAATTATATATCTCTTATAATGGTATCCTTAAAATAATTGAAAGAGAAATATATCAAAGAATACCTCTCTAGCTAGTAGCATTGACTGAAGACTTGAAATATCTAGGGTTTGTGATAAATATAAATTATTCTATTTTCCAATATTGGTTGTGGCTATCCGAGAGGATAGAAAGGAGAATAACATCTTGGTACACGAGGTGGTTGATCAGGGGATCAAATTTTGCTCAATTTTCAAAGTGCTCGGAATGCGACGAAAACAGTTCCATTGCGTCCGTCTCGTCTTCCTTATTCCGACGGTATATTTACTTTCGCAAACGGAGTCCGTATGGAGGAGATATTGCGATCTGTCCGCCAAGCCAAACAGGTAAAAATTTGGGATGCTGACTGTACCTGTCCGTACAGTCCGTACAGCCACGTGGAGGGACGTACCATCATGGTGACGTGGAAGTTTGATGATGTGGCATATTTTTATTAGATGGTGGTTGCCCAATGGAGTGTTGACACGTGTCATTTGCAGTCAATAATGTGTGGACACGTGGCCCAACCCATTGGCACCACGTGTCACTTTCTTGTTGGTTTATATGGTTGTTTTTATATAAAATAATATGGGGAGTCCGTGGGGTTCGACCCCCGAACCTCCCCCACAGTACAAATCTCTAATGAAACTCTGCTAGCCAACTTACCGTCCTTTGTTCCTTGTTAGGAAGGCGGGAAACAATTTATTTAAAGTTGTTTGATGTAATATTTGGCAAAAGGGCGTGGGCCGGGGCTTAAGCCCCGACCCATGGTTTCGTTGCAATGTTATATGACCATGTTTATATAGTCGCGCGGGGGTCTATGTTACATAGCCCGTGGCTATGGTTTCACACCACATTGTATTATGTTACAGTTTGGCGCACACAATTGTATTGTATTACAATACATTGCATTACAATGTATTTCATTTATATTATATGCACGGTTGTGTGTTGCGCGCGTTTATTTGCGTGGGGTTTCATACCTATTCACCACGATTTTTCATACGACCTAGGGCGCGGGTGGTTATGCCCGTTCCAACCAACTTAACCACTGTTTGCCAAAACCCGTGGTTCTATGTGCCATATGACCTAGTACCGAGGCGGTTAGGGGCTGGAGGCGCCTTAACCGTCCTACGATTTGTACCAGTGCACGGTTGCGTACGGGACTGGGTTTTTTACACTTAAATGAGCGTGTGTGCCAGGTTTGGAGAACAAGGGTGCAGATTGTAGAACTAGAGACAACAAAGTTGGAGAAGGAGCTTCAAGGAGGCATATCTTTCTCATTTTTCGACCGTTTCAGGTGCCGAAAGAGCCCAGACAGGGGTTTTGGGACATTGTGGAGCCATTGAAGCAGTCAGTTTGTCATTTTGAGCACTGTAAGACATGTTTTTGAGCACTTTGAGCAATTTAATAATAATGATCCATTGAAAGTTGGACCAGGAGATGTAGCCCGAAGTGGGGTGAACTCCTTTATCAAGTTGTTGTGTATATGTCTAATGTTCAATGTTTTATGCTGCTGTCTATGTGTATCTTTACATAAGTAATCCTTTATTATGTGTTGCAAATTGATCCGGTTGCTTTAAAAACACATAACATTTAACTTGCAAATATTATTCAAGTTTTTCAAGTCTTCTTCAATTTTAGATCAGTGGTTATCTTGGGAGGAAGATTGACTTTGATTAAATCAATGTTAGAAGAAACTCCTATCTACTAGAATTATATGACTTTCATTCCAATAGGAATTCTATAAAAGAGAAGGAAACATGTTTCATTTTTTTATGGATAAGTACTAAGAAGGAAAAGGAGTGGATACCCCTAGTAAAGTTCTAGAAAATTGAAAAATCCAAGTCCTCGGGAGGTTGGGAATTAAAAAACACACATCACTTTGGAAAATCCTTGGCTACAAAGAGCCTTAGGAGGTTAAATCAACATAAAGGTTTATGGCAATTTGTGAAGAGTTAGAAGTGCATTGAGCCTCTATCCCTTAAATATTAGATTAGACTTCTTGTTAAGACATGCACAAGTACCTCTATCATGTGGAAAGTATGTGTTCCCTCTTTCATGATTGCTAAGGAATAAGATAACATGGAAGATTTGCAATGGAGTAAGTGTGACAATAGGACTAGATCATTGGATTGGGTGTGAAGGGGAACACAAATTCTTGGAAACTTTGATATTTTATCTAGGATAGCAAGGTATGTGTACTTTAGAAAATGCATTTAATCCTATGCACAATACACTTTGCATCAAGATTAGGTTTAGGCTAGGAACTATGAGTGAAAAGAGTCGCTAGGTTTGGAGGGTTTAGAAGCTTTAGCATAGAATTCATATGTACAAATATAGATGTTGACCTATTCCATCAAATTATATCCCGAAGCTAACTCTACATTACGGTCAAAGAATCCAAGCAATGGTGAATATATAGCTCTAGACTTGGCTATGCAATAATGCTTTTAGAAGAATGACAAGAGGATAGTTGGTGGGGAAAAAAAATTGAAGATGAAAGCTTCAATGAAATAATGAATCTTCCTTTGGCTTGCAATCACAAATAAACCCATTACATCGGACAATTCCCAAAATGAACATGGCAAAGTCTAGGGATTTGTGCATTGTGTAGAAACACTTGGTAGTCTATCTACCACATTTAGATGAAATCTCATTACTTTAGGGAGGTTTGGGATGTTACAAGAAATCTATTAGGATGGAAAGGTAAGTGTCATGGTGCTACTTTAGAGGAAGGATTGAGGAATTGGTGTTTATACATAAATGTAGTAGAACACAAGTCTTTCCCAATAGTGTTTTCATGGGCACTTTATACAACCAAGAATGCACATATTTTTCAAGAAAAACCACGAACTTCACTTTGGGCATATTAAAAAACAAAATTCATGTATTACTTCATAAAGGTGCATCCAAGTAACAAAAACTCTAGACAAGTAGGGCAATTGCATATTGATAAATCAATAGCCTGTGTTCTTTTATGGACCTATAATGAGAACTCTAGTCCCTATGTGGTAGGAGAGGCCATGTTCTTCACTAAGGAGCACAACATTTCCTTTCTATCGAGATTGGGAAGATGTACTAAGAACTAGAAAGAATTCCAAGCCCCAACTACACTTTTGAGGATATTTGTGGAAAGGGGCATCACATCACTTCATATTTTTGGTGACTCCAAGCTCATTGTAGACTGGGTGACTTGAGCCTTAGGATGAAAAATCAACACTTGAGACTTATGTTCAACTAGATTCTATTATTAAAGCATTATTTAATTCCATTATCTTTCAAGCATATTTAAAGAGAACATAACATGTTGGTAGATGGTTTATCAAAAAAAGCATTGGGTCTACAAGTAGGGAGATTGGACATGGTGGAGAATAGGGAGGGGGAAGCCCCTCCACAAGTTGCAAGATTCTTAAGTGATTGGGTTTGTCTATGTAGGGTGGGGGTGAAAAATGTCTTTATACTTTTATAGCCAACCATAATATTATTTTTCATATGACTAATAAATATATGAAGTGTGACTATAAGAAAAAAATAATAGTTTTTCTTTTAGGTTTGTAGATAAATAGTATAACTAAAGAAATATTGTAATAGTGATTCTCAAAATCTTGATTTTATAAGTTCATTATGTGGAATATATCTAAGGACAATTATTTTTAAGTAATTATGTATGAAGTATGTATTTTAAAAAGATGATGGAACTAATTTAGGGATTTAATGGATCCATTTTTACTGCTTATCATGAAAAACTTACAAAATCTAACTTTCATAGTGTGTAGGTTTTCATAGTCACAATGTTACTTGAATTTTTTGGAAATAAATCATTATGAATAATTTATTTCCAAAAATTTCAAGTAGAAAAATCTAAATTTGTTTTTTCATATATATATGAATGAAATTATATTAAATATTTTTTAAGATGTCATTTTTATATTTAAATATAATAATAATAATAAAATTATTATTATAGTTTAATCAAACTTAAAAATCTCTTTAATCCAACTTAGAGTGATGAATAAATCTTTCTCTAAAAACCTCTCTTTATTTAATTTAAATTATTAATAATCAAAATATCTCATTATAATATTAAATTCCATTTTTTAAAACCTCTCTTTATTTAATTTAAATTATTAATAATCAAAATATCTCATTATAATATTAAATTCCATTTTTAATAGGACAAACTTTAAAAAAACATTAAAAAATTAAAATAAAACAACAACCATCATAGCTCAACAATTAAAATATTAAAATAAAAACAAGCCTGGTTTGTTTTCTGAAAACAAGCATCACGAACTTTTGGATAGATTCAACGTATATTCTATATAACATGCCTCCAATTTAGCTCAAGGCATAGAAGTTTCAAATAACAATTTAATACTGATTTTAAGTAAAAATCACAAGTGTGAATGTTTGTTTTGATTTAATTAATTTTAAGTAAAAATCTATATTTAAAGTTCATCTAGATATTGAAATCCGGTTACCTAATACCCAGGCGGAAAAAGTAAAAAAAGAAAGTCACAAGTCTTCGGTATTGCGTACTTAATATAAATTAAGTAGTAATGTCTAACCAAAATGATTTTTTTTATTTTTTTCTCTCGAAATTTGATGTTTTTAAAATGGTTTTTTTTTAAAAAACATAAATTTGTAATTTTTTTGGTTGTTTAAAATTTATTTTTGAATCTAGAAATAAAGTTACTCTAAAACATTCAAATTATAAAAGAAAAATAATAACTCACAATTTCTTAAAATAAATTGGACAAAACTTCCAAAATATTCTTATTAAAAAATTCTTAAAATAAATTGGACAAAACTCCCAAAATATCCTTATTAAAAAAAAAAAATTTCTTAAAACATTCACGCACGTCACGTCACATGTTGTAGGACTCCGTCTAACTAACAAAAGCTTTGTTTAAGGTCGCTGTACTCGAAATTGGAATGGAGTGCTGAGGCCTTAGGTTAAGGCAAGTTGCAATATTCAATTATTCTACAGTGAGTRGTGACAAAGATTAAGGTGCTCCCTAAATTTATTTGGAGTTTTTTTGTTGTTCGTTTCGGGGATGAGAAGAAAGTTTAGATCCACGAGTTATCGGAACCTGTGAGTAGAGAAAAAAGTAAACGATATATGAATCTAAGCGAGGAATGAACTCCATTGAATTTGGAAGTCGCATCTCTTAATTATATCACAGAAAAGCAAAATCAAACGAAAACCCAAGATTCATTGAGGTTGCCTGGTTGGGCTTCTGAATCCATGGCTTCCATTCACTCTGATTCGGACGCAAGCGGTAGCTGAGAATTTCTTGAATTAAAAGTGGTTTTGTATTTATTATAATTGGTATTCAAAGCAGGCAGATTCTTGGAAGGCCTGTTTGCACAACAGATTTTGTGTATTGGTG